>JAEQBH010003395.1:0-299749 GCA_016808115.1 Tetrastigma voinierianum | reverse complement strand
TAATAGTATGACCCATATTATAGAATATCCTTAGGATAATGCCTATAATTTGTACAACATTTAAGTGGGAATATCACAATTGTCTTCCACGACTCACAGTAATTCTCATCACACTTTTTTTTTCCCAATCATTCCAACTTCACCATGTTACTAGTCTCCAAGCCATTAGCCCTCACACCAACATGACCCAACATTGAAAACTACTTTTATTTTATTTTATATATATATATATATATATATATATATATATATATATGTTATGAGATTTCATTGTATACATTGAAATCATTCGAGTGAGAATTGAAATGGTAACAAAAAAATAGTTCAAGAGATTTCCTCAATTATGTTCCGCTCCCCTAAGAGCAACTCCAATGCAAGTTGCCAAAAATGGGGTGTCAAATGCCATTTTGCAACCCTGAACAGTGTTTTTGGCATCCCTTAACATTTTTTTGCTCCAATGGTAGGTGCCAAAATGGGGTGCCATTTTAATAATTAAATATTTTTCAAATTAAAAAATATAAATTAAATATGATTTATATTTTAGGGTATATTTTTCATAACGATCGTAATTTAACGGATATATTTGTATAGTAACAATTTCAAATTTCAAAACTCAAATTTCAAATTTCAAATTTCAACATAATAATAAATAATGACTACAAATTAAAAAATAATAGCAACATAATAAATAACAACTAAAAATTAAAATCCCGCTTTTTCATAACCTCTATCTTCAGGTTATTCCAATATGTTGCAGAAATTGGGTCCATGCCAGTAGTATTAGTTTCCATGATTTTCATCTCATTTTGCATTTGAATTTCTTGCACATGTCTTTCTTCAATTTCTAACTGTTTACGATGTTGCTCCAATGCTATCTCCTGTTGAGCATAAATTTTGTCTTGTCGCTCAACTTTTTGTCGTTCCACTTCCATTCTTTCATTCCAGTGGTGATGATCTAGTAATCTTTCAACATCGGTTTGCTTCTCTTTGTTTTTAAGTTGTTTCTTCGAAGCCTTTCTTCCCAATGGCCTATCGAGGTTGGGAGTGGACGAGGGTTCAGTATCATCCCCTAAATATGGAGTTGAATGGCAGGATTCAACATGAGTTGATTCAGTAGGACTACCAGTTGAATGAGTTTTTGCTTTCTTATTCTTTGAATTGATGCAGTCCATTCTGCTCCATTTTCAATATATTCCACAATGCTTTCGTCTTGAAATGGTTTTCCAATAATAGCAAAGCATTTCTTTTCTTCATCAACGACAAAAACTATGAAATTATTCGATTAATAGTTCAAATATCAAATAATACTAGTGTCTAATTTAAAAGTTTACATCTTACATTATTTTGCTCGGTGTGTCCACTTTGTCGGAGTCTTTCAATTTGACTATAAAAACCGACAAATTTGCTGCATTTTGCATTTATATCAATCCAACGACTTTTAATAGAAGATTGAGAACGCTCTTCTTGATTGCCTCCATGAAGTTCTAAGTATTGCAAGATTCTTTGCCAAAATGCACCACCTTGTTGTTCATTCCCAGTAACTGCATCTTTGCTCATATTAAGCCATAGCGAACCACGATTAATTTATCTTCTTCTCTGAAGTTCTTTGTCCTTTGCGTTTCTCAATCTTGGAGCGACTTCATTTGCAATAGCGGCTTAATATCGGTTACCTGAATAGTATCATTATATAAATCAATATGGATTCATAAGCAAATCGGTTAAAGAACCATCTATTGCAAATCCATCTACAAAAATAAAAATAAAATTATAATCAATTTAAAATTGGCAATTTATAGCGTATCCAAATAAATCTATCAATTATAAAATTTATAATCAATTTAAATAATGAGCAATTTATCAATTAAAATTATAAATTTATCAATTTAAATTTAAAAATTCAATTGTCATCCCTAAAGAATAAGCGATTTATCAATTAAAAAAATTATAATCAATTAAAAGAATAGGCAATTTATAACATATACAAATCAATCTACCAGTATAAAATTTAAAAATCAATTTAAAGAATAAGCAATTTATTAATTAAAAAATTATCAATTTATCAATTTAAATTTAAAAAAATCAATTTGTCGAAAATTTAAGAATGAGCAATTTATGAATTAAAAAAATTATAATCAATTCAAAAAATAAGCAATTTATAAAATATCATTAAAGAATTAATGAATGTAAAGAATTAATAAATTAACAATTTTGATTTAAAAATCAGAATTTCATAAGTTAAGAGGAGAAAAGTCATGCAGTCCTCTTCGCTCTTTCTTATCTTCCCTTCCTCTTCCCCTGTTTCTTCCCTTTCCTCAACGAGTTACTGGCGCACTGTGAGTCCGACTTCTTTGTTTGCTTGAATACTTTGGACTGTTGATTCAAAGGAAGGTGAGATTCGTAAAAGTAGGGTTTTCACAAGCATCAAAAAAGGCAAGGATTTTCGGTTTGTCATTTCCCTTCTCGATGTAATTTTATAGGGTTTCAAATTTCAATATAGCGGGTTTGAGGCGTTTGTCAACGGTGGCCATCGCGGCTATTTTATCCCGATCCTTCTCTCAAGGTGCCAAATATGGCACCCCATAAAACTCCGGATGGCATTTTGCCGCACTCAGGTACAATCTCCATTGGGCTTGATTTTACGAGTTTGGGTGCCATTTTAGCGATTAGGAAGTGGCACCCGATGCCCTTCCAGTTGGGTTGCTCTAACTGTATATTTGGGGAGGGTATTTCACTTCTTACGACCGATGCATACTTCTTTTGACAAATCAATTAGTTTCTGATCTTTTTCCACTGGGTTTAAAGTAAAAATAATTTTTATAAATACATGTATATAATTCTTTTTAAAATATTCATAAAGTAATATTACTTTTTTAAAGGAAACGTTATTCATCAACGGTAATTTTTAAAAATTAACGCTACGGTTTTAAGGAAAATTTAAAAATATATTTACCATTTTAAGGTTAATTTTCATCGAATGCGGTTTTAAGATTAATTTTGAAAACGCATTCTATCAGAAAATGTAATTTATTTTTTCAAATGATGACAAACTATTTTTGTTTTGAGATAACAGTAGATTTTTTGTTTTTATAGAAACACAATATAAATTTTTTTGAATTTTCGGTTTTTCCTATTTCCACACAAAAGCATTGCCTGTTTCACGTTCATGGGCTATGGCCGTAGCCATGTGCGGTTGTGAGTCCCGATAGAGAAACTCACTGGCTTTTCTCTCTTCCCTTTTCTTGCCTTTTCCTTTGCATGACCCCCGGAAAATCCGCGATTTTGGATGAGGTAAAACAATTTCGGTTGAAAAACCGAAATATTTCTAGGTCTCGGATGACGAAACAGACTTCTCAGTTGAAATCGTCTCGCGAGATTTAGCCCTAAATGTCGAATTTTGTTGAATTCACTGAAGTGAGTGGGGACTGGGTTTTTCGAGGTGTGGGGTGTCGGATGACATGGTAAGGTTAGGGGGATCTTGCGCTGGCACTTGAGAATGACACTTGGCATTGAAGGAATGGGCGTAATTAGCGTGTGTAGGAAATGAATCATGGCTCAGCGTTGAGCCATGTGGGCAATGATGTCATAAAGAGGAATTAGAAAGCAAAGAAAAGATGGAATTATGGTAGTACACATATGGCTTGAAGGGAAAGGAGAAGGAAAACTTCCTTCTCAGGCCCATACGGTCCCGATGCTAGCCAGAGAAGTAGAGAGAGAATGATAAAGGAAGAGAAAGTGAAAGGAGAAATGAGATGAAATGAGAAAAAGAAAAGAAAAGCAAAAAAAAAAGGAAAGAAAAGAAAGGAGAAAATGAACAAAAAGGAAAAAGAATTCGTAGAGAGAAAGGAAGGGAAAAGGAGAAAGAAGGAAAGGGAAATGAGTGATTTCTAGGCTTTCGGACGGTCGAAGTTCGACAGTTTGAGGACTAAAGTTTGTGCACGCAGTGGGATCTACGTGTGGACATCAAAAAGTTGGAGTTTCGACAAACTCCACGAGGTAGGATATTTTCCTACTTTGTTTACTTTTAGCGCAAGAAATTTATATAACAGTAGGGAGTTCTTATGGGAGGCCATGAGAGGCCATGTGAATTAGTTCCAAGACCCAGGACTAAGGAGTATGGATTTCATAGTAGGTTTCCTGATCATGGGCGTGGGAGTTAGGTGGCCCGAAACGAAGGTTTCTAGGTGTATGGTTGTTTGATGTACGATCACAATGATTGGAACCAAATTGGTTCATTTTGGCGAAGGGACCGTGAGGGTGCCGTACCCCGAATGGTCAAGGTTTGTGACTGGTGTGTGTTATTGCTTGTTTGAGTAACATGCGATTGTGTGAATATGTTATGTTGATGCATGCTATTTGATGTATTAACATGGTTTACATGGAGAGGTAAATTATATGTATAAATTATAATTGTCCGTGGTTTGTGAATGTTTCATGTGGTGCTCGTTCGGCCATGTAGCATCTACGGGGAAAATGCGTTGGCGTCATCATTTCATGTGCATGGTCACATCGCGTCAAGTCGGGTGTGGGTGCAGGGTATGGTTTATTCACCAATGTTGGTGAATGGGTCGTGAACTCGGGAAAAATGGGACAAAGTCCAAGGTAGAGATTCACGAGGGTGTAAAATGATCAAAATGATAAATTACATGCTTTGAGCAGAGCAAGTTGGGGTAGATCTCCCCCCAGGGTGAAAGTCCCAAATGTTATTCACGGTTAGACATGAATCCCGGCGATTTTAGTTTGCGATAATGTTGAAAGGCGTCTTGGCGTCTGCGGTGTAAACGTCAGAGTGGCCCACAAAGAAGAAGAAAAGAAAAATCAGGTTTTGATGAATTAAGTGGAGGTTGTCCGATGGTTTAGTCATGGTGTCAAACAGGTATTTGGTTTATTCTCACTTGGAATTCCAAGTGTGAGGGAGTCGGTTGGGATTCAGGTTGTGAGCATGAGGGGTCGCATCTCATGCATGAGATAGTCATTTCATATAATAGTGCATAATTGTATGGAATGTGATTAATTGTTTATATATGCCATTGCATACGCATTTTAGGCGGGGAGTAACCCTTGTAGAGGAAAACTCTCTTGGGTGTAAGACCGAAAATTCAAATTTTTGGAAAAATGGTAAAATCGTAATTTCGGTAAAATCGAAATTTATTCTCTAGATCTCGGATGATGAAACGGATTTCACCATTGGAATCGTCTCGCGAAATCTAGCTAGCATCCAATTTCATCGGTCGGAATGGTCGAATTTGCACGTTTTACGAGGCAAGTATCGGTCTTAGTAAAAGCGATATATTTGATGTGACAGAAAGTCACATATAACATGTACTCATGGGCCATAAGTTGCATGAGTAGAGAAGTAACGGAAGATGATCGAGAGATAGTGGCTCCTCGAATCAAACTTAGGGACATAGATGGCATTTTTAGGAATTATTTTAAATAATAAAGCCAAATTAGAAAATAGTGATCTTCTCAAACAAAGGAGACCAAAATGTGAAAAAGGAAAACGTGCAAGGGCTTACAGGGGCTGAAAATTGTGATTTTCTAGAGAGAGAGCCACTTCTCTCTCTAGATTCACGAGCGTCAAGCCCAGTCAGTTCCTCGGGAGTAAGAAGGAAAGTTGTTCTACGTGGAGAGGACAACGCGTGGACTCCGATTTTAGGGAGTTTCGTCAAACTCCGAGAGGTAGGGGTTTTATCCTACTTGGTTTTACACTTTATTTAAGTGTTGTATGATGTTTAAATTGGTTGAGGCCGTGAGGGGCTGTTTGATCGGTCCCAAATCTTGGGGCAGAGTTGTTGTAATTTTGAAACAAAATAGGATAGGCCGTGGCGGAGTGGGTGGACTGTTTGGGGCTGATAGGGTGTAATTTATGCTCTAAGTTGTATTTTTGTATGTATGAGTAGGGATTGGCCATGGAATTTGGGTCCTGAAGTGGAATAGTGTTGAGTAGTGATCGTGAGCAATTGACCTGGGGTTTCCACTTTGTTCATGTGAATGAATGTTCATGAAATATTTCGTGAGAAATTGTGTTTGGATGAGTAATTCAAATTGAATTGCTCGTGTTTGTTAATTAGCCCACGTGAGCTAATTTTTGTATAATGGATTGAATTGTTTGATGTCAATGGCTTGAATTGTGTAGTAATAGGTAGGTTAATACATGATTTTAATGTGTGTTAACATAGTGTCGCAATTATATAAAATATAATTGTGTTTGTGGAAGAAAACCATTGGAAATAGAATTATGATTAGTTCAAGTGAAAAGCTAATTTGGGAGTTGCTTGATTGAGTGCATGATATGTTTGTGTGATTTAATTTATGTAAATATATGCATGATGATATATTTGCATGTGTTGTATGAAAATGATAGAAATGGCATAATGCATCTCATATGCACTGGGGTAACCTAGGAGTGGGTGTGAGTGCATGACATGGATTTTTGAAAAAGCAGACATGGTTGTGAAAGAGATTTCACGGGATGAATTTCCGGAGAATGGGGTTGGGAGACGGTCTAACAGATCATTTCGGATGAGGACCATGGCTGTTTGAAGGTTCTCAAACACGTTCGCCTCGAGAAGGAAATAGTCAGTATTTTTCAGATGCCCGGTAGTATAGTTCCGAAAATAACAAATTGTTTGAAAATGATTATTTTTCTCATATGGCTTAGGCAAGTGTGAGTGAGTGGTAGGGACTCGAGACATGGGATGGTATGTAGACATTCAAGTAGGATCAATCATTTGTTGCTTAAATGTGTGTTTATATAGGAGCATTGCATATGCACTTGGGTGGGGGTAACCGATTTAAAGGGGTGATTCCACTCACGGGCATTAACCTACTGTCCCGAGGAACATATTTTGGTACGGGAGCGTTCGAGAGACGGCTCATCTTAGGCGGGTTAGAAGAAAGTCGGGTTGTGGCTTTGATAGTTTTGGGTTTATTTCAGCTAGGTGGAATTATAAACCTTTAATATATGTTTGTGTTAAGTAATTTATTAACTCTTGGAACGATGGTATATAGTTGATGTATGATGATGGGTATTGTAGTATGGGCGGGAGGCCGTTTTATTCATATATATCTTACGTGATGTTGGACAGGTTTGTTGCTTGAGTAGGGCTCGTCTGAAAGGAGGCTACTGGCGTTTTTCGTGAGGAAATTCGGGTCACCCGAGCCTTCACGAGTGTTGGAGTGGGTTGACGGTGATCACGGACCCCGAGGATTTGGGGAGTCACAGCGATTGCTCACCCCATTGTGGACCCCTTTCGGTGCGAGGGAGTATTATCCGGGAGACGGGCTCTCTAGAGGGCCGCTTTTTGAGGAAAGAAAGCCGACTTGTGGCTTTGAGTAAATATTTTTGTAAAAACATGTATATATGTTTTTTTGTAAAACAGGCATGAAACATGAATATAGTTGAATATTTTTTATAGTATGGTTGTATGGACGGCGTGGCTATTTTTACTCATGTATGGTCTCATGATATGAGACACACGGGATTCCATGGGTTGTGGGTTGTCAACGGGATCCCCACGATTTGGGCGTCACGACAGCATTTAAGCTATTTCCATTTTCTTGAGAGAAAAAATGAGGAAGAAGGCGGGAGGAAGGTAACGAGAGACGATCGATTAAGTATGAAAGGAGATAAAGATGCTTTCTCATGATAGTCGGTTAAAAAACATCAAATCTCCATGAAGATTTCTTCCTCGTATAGTCCACAAAAATTAGCTGGAAAAGTAACAAATTTAAAACTTTTTCGACTTTAAGTAGCCTTGAAGGCTTACGCAAACATTATTTTTGTAAAAAATTCTCTATTTTATTTTCTTTTCTCATGGATCAATCATAAAACCAACATGTCACGGACTTAGTCTTTTCCATATCTCTAATAGTCTGCGGCACTTAGAGCGACACCTTCGCTTATTGGGTGTTGCTAGAGTCAGCCTCCCATTGCCCTTGCCATTACTCGACTTCTACCCATGGTTTGGATGCTAAGAAAACTCACAAAGAACACTTGGAAGAAATAAACTCTATTAAAAGAAGAACTCTATACAACGCTTTGAGAAGCTCTCAACTTTGGTAGTTTGGAAAATGAGGCCACCATCTATATTTATAGCCACCTATGAAAGTGTGTAGAACCTTTGAAGGTTTCTTACAAATCAAGAGAGTTCTAGAATTCTCTACTATGTACATGTGGACTTCTTCGAGAAACTTTACGAGACCTTGCACATTCTTTTAGCAATGGAGTCTTTCAGAGTTTCAAGAATCTTCCTACCTCCATATTGTTCATTTATTTATTCTTTGTATCTTCTATATCAGGTCAGGAATAATATATTATATTTTCACATGCATAATAAAATTAATTATTATATTTTATTAATTTAATAAGTAGAAAACCATATGAATCCATACAAAAAAGTAACGAGGAGATAGCACATGTCACACTTGTTATCTAAATATAAAATATTATGTTATTTTATATAATTATATATTTCCTCCTCTTTTATTTTTTCTAAGTAATAGTTAAAAAACAATAATTTCAAGTTAAAACCCTAGCCTCTTCCTATTTTTCTTATGTGCTCTCTCTTCTAAGCCCCTTTTCTGAATCCAATAAGGAGGGTTAATTTTTTTACCATTTTGCCTTAAATCCTGCAATCTATGTGTCTTTCTATCATCATCTTTCTCATTAAAGTAGCTCTTCCACCTGATTTGAATTTTTAATTTGTTTTTCATAATTTTATCATCCACTTGTTTCGGCATGTGATTGTGTGTTGTCTTAATTACGACGGCCCCAGTTTTTCACCATCTTGTTGCGACGTTTACTAGTATATATGTGAGAGATTCAAATGGTAAAGCATATTCGATCACACAAAGACAACAAATTAAATCATGGTAATAGATATGCTATAGATTAGAGTCATAAATATTATAGTCATTAAACTATTCTGGTCATTAATAAGGTTGCGTGATCTTCTAAAGTTTTAGAGAATTTGATTTTGTTTTTTTCTATGGAATTTATTACTAGTTTGGATCAATAAAATTATCTATTTTAAAAAAAAAATCTTTAAAAAACCCTTATAATATTAATTTTTTTTTATAAATTTATTGGGGAAAATCCCTCTTCCTTGTGGTCATTCATGAAAATTTTTATTTTGTAATTTTTGTTTTATATCCATTCTTGTATTTCTTAGCCTCATAGGTTTTTATTATATTATAAATAATTAATATCAATGTATAGACACAAAGATATTTATTTAGTTGTTTTATTTATAAATAATTATGTCCCTACATATAATTGTATATCCTTTTTATAATTCGATAAAAAAATAGAAAAATGCTTTTAAATAAAAAAAATATATCATTTAATTTTGTACAAGGATATTGTATTATCAATTTACATTTTCTTTCTTTTGTTATTTCCGTAAATCGGAAATGAAACAAATAATAATTTCTTACTCCAATATATAATATCATTAATAATGAGAAAAAATTAAAATTTTTTTCCTAGATAATAAATATAATGATATTGTTTGACTATGTGAAATATTCTGCTTGATGATGAGATGCAAAAAGTGAATTCAGTAGCTCTTTCGAGTCTTGTCCCAAACTAATAAAATTTTTAGAAGATTACCAAAATAGTTGAAAAGCAAACTAATATCAAAAATGAGTATATCATGTCACATTTGAATTTTTTATTAAGTTAAAGTCAATGGCTTTAACTTAAAAATTTCAATGTCATAATTAATTATTTGCGACATTAACTTAAAAATTTTTTAATGGCATAGCCCACAAGCATCACATTCTTGATGTATATGTCGTGGTCGAACTATCTTAGTTTGAGCATTATTTTGGTTTCAATCTATATTTATACTTTTTTAAAAAAGCATATTTTTGTCCAAAACTCATCTCTCTCTGTTGCTCGTTTTTTTACTTTTCTCTCTCTTATACTTTCTTTCCATAGCTTTTCTTCCTCACATCTTCACTTTTCTATTGTTTTCTTTTGGGTCAATCCTATTCCTATCCATGTCAGTGAAAAAATGAACTCTAAACTTTCTTCTCAGTTTCATGGAAGAAAAGAGGCGACACTAATAATTAGCTCTTATAGAAATGTTTGATTTAGATATTTGTAATACGTAATTTTAATTGATGTGTTTTAAATTGAATTATTAAATTTAATTTTTCCTAGGTATATATTTTATTAATCCTAAAGAGTTATTTGGGACATAATATATTTATTTGACCCTACAAATTATGTAAATAATTATCATTATGCATTATTAATTGTAATATATACATTTTATATTATTATTTGGGATTTTAATTAGATAAAGTGCCCAAATCAAGTGTAATTAGGGACTTAATGGTATGGTTTAAGCTTTGAGGAGAGATTTAAAACAAATTTGGCAACTTTACCAAATTCCATCTCAACCTCCCACCTTCTCTCTCTCTCCCCGACACCTCACGTGGCGCATACCCTCTGAAGCCATTCGGTAGGTCAGGCCCGCGATACGGCAGTGAACGCTGGGAAAAGGTAATCCCCACCTCGGGGCTACCTTGTATTGCTTCGGTTCAGCCTTTGAGGCTACCGTCTCGCCGGAATCACG
Source organism: Tetrastigma voinierianum (assembly GCA_016808115.1). Classification (NCBI taxonomy): domain Eukaryota; kingdom Viridiplantae; phylum Streptophyta; class Magnoliopsida; order Vitales; family Vitaceae; genus Tetrastigma; species Tetrastigma voinierianum. The sequence goes on along the minus strand of JAEQBH010003395.1, from coordinate 289,163 downwards.
CCGCGAGTCTGCTCCTCGCCCTTGCCTTGCCAAATTTGTTCGGCCATTTCCGGCCACCTCCGCTAAGCAGAGCCTGAGATCGGAACTCTCTCCCGAAAACTTGGGATCCACCCTTGATCGGCGTTCGAGGTGTTTGCATTTTGCGGTGAACGGAGGGTGGAGCTCAGCCGGAGTTGGGAGATGTCGGAACGTTAAACCCACTCCGGTGGTCCTCGGGCCAGAACGATCACATTTTGGCTTCCGCGGGCTTTGGGCTTCACGTGGGTGTCATAGAATCTAATTAGGCAACCCTCAAATTTTCGACCCGCGGTCGACGGCGGCGGACCTCGAGCGTGCGACGAGACGTTCGTCTCAGATTCCGTGGATTCAAGCGGTCACGTCCCGGTTTAAGCATACGAGCTTGATGAGAATATATACCCAAAAACGTGTGGGAACTCTAATCGTGTATTTGTCCGAAAATCGATTTTAATTGTTCAAATAATGTATGTTGAATATGTCCACTGTATTTCGGACTACGTTGAATTAGTTACTTGTATTGTATGATGCTCAGTAGTTAGTAAGATTGATTTTGTATTGCGAATACAATTGTTGATTTGATGGTTTGGGGCGAGTCGAACAGTAAAAATTGTAGTTGTGTGGCCCGGCTCGGTGTTTGATTTACTGTGTATATTGGAAATGTTGGCCCAGCGGGTTAAGGACTTAACTCTGAGGGGGGTTAAGTCCAGTTTTTTAGGGAGGGACCTGTAGAGATTTTTAGGTAGAATTGGGTGTCTTTTATATCGGTCTAGCTTGTGAATTGTCTAGTCGAGTCTAGAGTTAATCTTAAACCTCCAATCTTGATATTGATTATGTCTTTCTATTCTAGATTGTCGAAACTGACTACGCCGGGCGACTACGAGGGCGTAAGAGCGCTCAGGACAAATTTTTGGTGAGTTGATATCATATAGTTTATGACACATCATCTGCATGCATTGTAAGCATTTACGGCATTAGGCTTACACCCCATCATCCGCGACATGATTATTACTATTGGAATTGTATTTACTATGGTAACTAAATTATTTAGTTGTTATGAAATATATCTGCATATGAGACGGTTATGATGATGGATGTGAGTGTGTATTGTTGGGAGTGATATTCTTGTGCATTGTATTTGAAATGTTTGTAATGAGACTATAGTAAGGACATACCACCTAGTGGGTTACATCGAGGACAGCGTGCGCATACCGGTGATGATCGGTTTATGTTATAAGTTTATGGTTATGGACATGAGTTCCACTGGTTGAGCGTTTCTCTCGGGGATCTTGGGAGGTAAGGTCCACAGTTGAGCGTTACTCTCGGGGCGCCGGCTATGGATTATGATATGTTAGTGGCTGGAGGTAAGGACCCTGGTTGAGCATTTTCTCGGGGCGCCAGCTATAGGTTATTGGATTAAGTGTCGACTGGAGTTAAGGACCCTGGTCGAGCATTCTCTCGGGGCCCCAGTCTCATTGGATTGGGAAGAGAGCCGTAGGGCTTATAGTATTGGAATATAGGGTCCTACTAATGTCTCGATTGATGTAATATTTGTGTTATGACATGAACTATGCTGTGTGCGTATACATGATTATGTGAATTTCCTTATTAATATAATTTCCATTACCATGTTTATATTATGAATTACTTATAAGCCCTTTATGTATAGCATTTTGGTTGTGGATATGGTATGAATTATATGATATTAACTCACTCTCGAGGTAGCGATTCTCTCAATTTATTTTAGTCTTTGTCGGTCCTCCTTCTTGGATCCTTGAGAAAGCACGAATTCTTTCCTTCACCGGCGGTTACATGTATATTATGATAGTATTAATCTTTGTCTATTTAATCTAGGTGTCAACTGCGGTACTTTGGAATATTAGTATGTTTTGTAGTCGGATAGTCACGTTCATTTTATTGTATGATGGCGGTGTATATGGGATCGAGACTTTATTCTCCCCTATTGATGTTTGGCATGAGGCATATTATATATATATGCATGTGGATATATAGGCAGGTGATCGTATGATAGTCGGCATGAATATTTCAATAAGGCTTGCTACGGGTTTCGGTGGCCTTATGCCTTCCCATTCCCTAGCGCCGGTCATGATTCCCCAGAGTTGGGTCGTGACAGATGTGACTCTTTCTTTTTATTTACTTGTCATTATTAGATGATTGTGGGAATATAATTTTTTTCTTTATTTTGGTTTGATGGAGATCACAGGAATACTCAGAGTCAATAATTCTCTTATTTACTCGAGGTTTTTCTTTATTTAACATTTCCGTTTAGATTTTAGTTTTTTACCTCTCAGTGTTACCTAACGGTTTTTAGTTTTATTGATCGATTCAAAGAATAAATGAATAGATTTGTTTTTAAAGAAATATTAGTCAAGCGAGTCTTCTTTCCATACAAGTGTAGACATCACATTTATGAATATGATTTTAAAGATAGATTTAAAAACCAGATTCAATAAATGGGGTTTTAGGATAAATTTTTTAAAACCCCATTTACCAATTGAGGTTTTAAAATTTTACCTTAAATCATAGTTAGTAAATATGATTTAAAAATTTACCTTAAAATCGTATTTATCAATAAAATTTTAAAAACTTACCTTGTCCGTATTCATATTATGAATGAATTTTCTTTTCAAATTATTTTAGTTTTAAACTCCATGAATTTGGCGTTTCTATCTCCTCCCCCTTTGTGTGAGGCGCATCCTCCCGCTAATTTCATGATTCATTCCCTCTCTGAAGGTTTGACCAATCACAAGTCCATCATTATTCGTTGGGGCATAGAAGGGAATATGGATTGTACCCGATATATTAGAGTGGGTTGGTCAAAATTTAAGAGGTTTGATCGTAAAAATAAAATCTAAATAAGACCAGGTCGATTGGGCCAGCCTAAATAGGCTCATGGGTTACTCGAGGTTCGGGCCGAGGTAGCCCGTTTAACTTTGTTTTGATTTCTCTTGCTTCAATTCTTAAACCAAAGTTAAATAAATGTTTTTTCCAATTTGCTTTAAATTTAATATTTTATTTATAAAGAGTATGAAAGAGTAATCATGAGACATGTCAAGTGAGAATAAAATATTTCTTTTTGTTGGTAAATCCTTAAGCCAAAAGGTCATCTTTTCAAGCATTAAAGATTTAAATTTTATTTATAAAAGTACCAAGTGATTGATTGAAAGAGTAATTATGGGAGCAAGTCGGGTGAGAATAAAAATGCTAAAGAATAAAAACAAAGGGAAATAATATAAGTGGAAGACCCGATAATATATTATTGCATGAAATAATGAAAAATTATACTCAGATTTGTTGTAAATAATTATATATATATATATATATATATATATATAAAGAGAGAAGGAAAGAAAAGAAAAAGCTTGAACTAAAAGGAGAAGAGATAAGGAAGTATTATTTTCCCCATGATACCTTTACAAGGATGATGAATGCCTTTTTATGAGCTTATAAAGATGGTTCAAATTATTCACTTAATGGTGAGTTATGAAATTCATAAATGAGAGGTTAATGAATGTTCCATTTTAAATATAAAATGAATGTAGGTATAATTCATGAATCTAAGAGTGGTTATTCATCACATATAAATGCTTCAATTTATATTCCTTTGAATGACCACCATTAAGAATTTGCTTCATTAAAACCTTCCTTAGTAAAATCGATGGGATAAAACTTCATGAAGGAAAAAAGAGTACAATATTCATATGATGTTGTTGATTGCTCTTAGTGCGGTAGGACTACCTCGTTAAAACATCGGGTAAAACCCTAGTCTAAAGCTTTCGCATATATCCATATGATGTAATTCGAGTTCATTTATGAAATTTGGAGGTAGCTTAGCATTTAAGCTATTTCCATTTTCTTGAGAAAAAATACGAAGAAAGGCAAGGAAGAGTAATTTGAGAGCAATCAAATCAAGTATGAAAGAAAGGAGATAAGATGCTTTCTCATGATAGTCGGTTAGAAAACACCAAATCTCCATGAAGATTTCTTCCTCGTATAGTCCATAAAAATTAGCTGGCAAAGTAACAAATTGAAAACTTTTCGACTTTAGTAGCCTTGAAGGCTTACGTAGTACATTATTTTGTAAAAATTCTCTATTTTACTTCTTTCTCCTTCGGATCAATCGCTAAGCCCAACATGTCCTGTTGGACTTTAGTCTTTTCTTAGCTTCCTTGCTCTCTCTTCTAAGCCCTTTTAAGATTCAATAAGGAGGGTTAATTTTTTACCATTCTTAACAAATCATAATCTATGTGTCTTTCTATCATCATCTTTCTCAGTAAAGTGGCTATTCCATATAGATTTGAATTTTTAATTTGTTTTTCGTGGATTTATAAATTATGTTTCAACATGTGATTGTGTTGTCTTGGTACACTGACTAGATTTTTCACTGTCTTGTTGCGACGTTTACTAATTTTATAATTTAATAATTATTTTTTTCAAATAAAGTATTTCAATCTAAAACTCTATTAAGTTTCTTCTTATTGTAAGGAAGATGCCGCCTTGTGTAAAATCTTTCCATAACGAGTGTAACACCGCCATCATAACCAAAAAGTGTTGTCTTCTGTACTTCTTTAAACAATTATTTAGTCTTTCCATTCCTTCCCCAATTTATTTACCAACCTTAGTTAGGAAAAGAATAATATTTTTTTTTTGAATAAAAAAAAAAATCTTATTTTCATATTAAAATCTGTATAAAATATGATCGCTGCCAAGAAAATTAAGTTTTTCTACCCCCTTGCATTACTATGGTAAATAAGTTTAAATTATCTAATTTTCAGCACACTTATTTTGTTAAAATTAAATTGTCTTGGCAGCTTCTATAATTATTTTTCTGTAATGTGCCCCTGACAAATAACCAAAGACTATTGCAAGACTTATACCAGGGCAATAATTTATTGATATAATTTATCTATATAAGTAATTTATAAGAAAGTAAAAATAAGCTTTTATAAATAATTTTCCAATGTAAATTATTGATTACTAAATAGTTTTATTATAATATCATAATTTTAAAAGTTTTTATTGTCTTATTCATTGTAGAAAAAATCGAATGAGGGCATTTTTATAGATATATCAAAATATATCATAGCTATTTTGACACAAAATATTATAGTGAGAAATAAAAAGGTAATCAATACAAATGAAAATATTTGGTATAAACAAATAGAAAAAAGTAATAATAGAAATTTTGGGGATTGTTTCTACGAAAAGAAATTGATATTGTATGATATAATTTGTGACATTTCAAAAATAATATTTAGAAATTAAAAGTAAATCTTATTAATCGAATATAAAAGTATTTTGATGATACCTCGTTTTCAGCCCCAGGCGGGGTACAGCAGTATGGTGCGTCGGGCTGACCTGAGAATATTCTTGGCTGGCGGAGCGGAATGCTAGGCCTTTGTGTATCTCGGGAGGGCTGCAAAGTGAGCCTGCGGGCTACGGTGAAGTACTTTCCTGCAAAAACCAAGGAAGAAGGAGGGTCGGCGAGGGCTTCGCCGGGTGGCGCTCAAATCGTCGGGTCGTCTTTAGGAGAAGCGATGCAGGTGCTCAGTCTTGGCATACCTTTTAGTGTTGGAGCGGTCTTGTATTTGTAATGGGTCGTGATCCCATTTGGACGATAATTGGGTTCTTCCTTGGGAGGATAGGTTTCCTCACGTAGTCATCATAGATTCGTGATAGTTAGTGAGGTTGCTTGGAATAATCCTTCTTCCTTATTGGGATATTCAACTAATGGTTTCACAGCTTTTCCTTCCCTTTATAATAGGGATTGATAGGACGCCTTTAAGGATCATTCTATCATGCATTATTTGTAGAATATAGTTTGTGGCCGTGTATGGGCCTTTGTTCTCGATTCCATGTTGTTACGGACCTAACGAAATTTTGGGCTATTGCTTGAGGTACATTATGGAAGGATATGTACGTGAATGCGACCCTCCACACCGCTCCTTTGGAAGTTTGTGAGGTTAGATCACGACCAGGGTTCTATATCCTTATCGGTTGCCCCCGGCGGCCCTTGCGTGCGGTTGCGTGGGCAAGAGTGATTAATCTGCGGCGGTTGTTATTTCCCAGGTAATACTGCTTGGATGCGGATTCATTATTTGTCCGTAGTCATATGTTAATGGGGGCTCTTCGAGTTTCTGCGCTTGTTTTCCCGTGCTCTCTGTTTTCCCCTTGTTTCTTGTCGACCTTTCTAGTTCCGACTTCCTTTAGCCCCATAACTCCCCCCTTTTGTCTTTATATTTCTTGGCGTTCTTGTATTTCGTTCTGGATTTTTCTCTATCTGTTCAGTGTTGGGTCCCTTTCTGGTGTTTTCTTTTCATTCCTGGGCCCGCGGCATTCCTGTCCTGTCGTGCTTCTTTCGATTGATACGACGAGGCCCTAGGGTTCAGTTGTTTGGATTTCGTTTTGGTTACGTCATGGGTCCCAAACGTTCTTCCTCTTTGCGTATCAGCGATGATTCCTCTGTTGATGCGGTCGAGAGCGGCCCGGGGCGTTTCCACTTGTTTGGCCAGTCAGGTTTGTCCTCAGCACACTCGGAGCGCCTCCCTTCCCACTTAGGGCGAGGAAAAAAGAAGATAAACCTGATCAAATATCCTAGGGAATTGGGGACACCTTAGGACCGCCGTTCGGCATTACTGAAAGTGGGTCCCGATGGTGTTGGCCCTTTATATGGAGTCACACTTTTGTTGAGCGATTAGGCCTCTTCTGGTGTTTGTATATGGTCTCTTGATTTTTGACTCGTTCACGTTACCTCGGTGCCGGAGCCAGGTATGTTTTTGGTCGCATTTGTTGATGACCTCCGTTTTCCGCGCACCACTTTCATCGAACAAGTTCTTGACATTTCATATCTGCCCGCCCCAAGCGGCCCCCTAATAGTTTGGGGCATTTTAGTGGGTTTCTTTGGTCTTTTTAGGAGACGGAGGGACTTGGCGTCCCTAATGTGGCTTTTGCTCCTGCATCTTTTAATCAGACGGCTACACATGAGGGAGTTTTATTTATTTCCCTAGACGTCTGGAGCCCCTTTGGTGATTTCGGACTCCTTAACTACTCATAGGACATGGAAAGTTCGATATTTCTTTGTCGGTGAATCATTTGGGATCTGACTCTTTAGATAGGGAAGACACCCTGGGCGTACCCAAAACGTGGAGCACCCCTGATAACCTTCGTGAGTATTATCCCTACCTTTGGTTTAATTCATCTAAAGTCGGTTGTATACTCTTGACCTTAGGTTTCCCTTATATTTTTCGGTCTTTCGTCTTGAGCTTAGCGGCCGAAGATCTGTATCGCTCTTGTTTTTAATTTGAATGCTCTTGCTCGTTCTTGCCTTGAGCTAGTAAGATCGGATGTCCCGGTCGTCGGTCACGAGGGTCGCCAGAAATCTTCAGCTTTAAGACCTTCGCCTCCCTACACTGCGGGAGTTTTTCTCTTCCGAGCCGTAGTACATTTACCAGGGGAGATTTTAGCTCGCTCGGAAGGATATCTCGAAACCTCGGAGCGAGGAGAAGCAGTTCTCAGAGAGGAATCAGCCGATCCGCAACAAAGTTGAGAAGGTCAGAGGGTTCCTTGAAGTCCCGCCCATCGAGGGCCGGCGGTCGCCAATGGATTGTTTGAGATTCCACGGTTCTTTGTTGACTTCCCTCTTCCAAGCGTCAGCAGGTGGGGGGATCCTCAGGCGGCGACGATCGTAGTTGGAGTCTGCCCAACTATGGGAGCGGCTCCTTCGAGACCTGTCAAGCCATCTCTTGAGAGTGGCGAGTCGAGGGAGAAAGAGCGAAATCGAAGGTTGATGGTCCCGAAGATTCTTTGTGTAATCTTGAACTTTCGTGGTGCCGTTTTTCATCCATCCTCGATGATTGATGTTGAGGTCAAAGGAGTTGTGGTTGTGATGAGGCTTTAGCGCGTCTCCGAGTTTGCTTCGGTAAGCTTATAATTATGTTAACTCTTCTTTGGTTTTTATGCCAAGTTCTGATGTGTTTGTCTTGCGGGGCTGCCACTTTCGTTTGAGGGCTTGGCCGCATGGCTGAATGAAACATGGATAGCCCAGAATTTATAGTGAGTGACTACTTTGAGCTTCGGCGGGGACGGTACCGAGGGCCAAGTCATTTATGCGAAGAAATAAACACTTCGTCGAATCTGGAAGCACCTGGTAGGCTCGTGGTCGGGTGAAAGTAAGAAGGCGAGTCGGAGTAGCCCGACGGCTGGAGGGCTTCGGAGGTTCGGGGATGAACTTGGTCTGGGATGGTTGGTTGAGCTGTGAGGGCACTTGTCTGCTCGGGTGAACCCGGTGGTTAGGGGAGGAACTTATCTCATTTCGGGAGGCGGGCTCAAGCGGGATCTGCTAGTGGGTTGCGCGCGATCCATACAGTGGTTTAGATGAAATGGAAGCAACTTGAAATGGCTGTCGTGAAGGATTTTGGAGGGCAAGGTATTCTTTGGGCGCGGACATGGAGTCCTGCGAATTTGTGGATTTATCAAGACAGCTAAGCGAGGAGTGTCGCGGATTACGCACTAAACTTCATCTGCGCGATGATATGGTTGTTCAGAGGGATGAGATCATTAGGCAAGCTAGCAGGACCAAGCTAGGTGCTCGTGGGCTTCACGGATGGCTTGCTTAAATGAAGCGGCTCGCGTACCGTCGGATTTGCGACCTCGACCTCCCGGCGATGGAGAGAAGGAGGAATCTTTGGTGAAAACGAATCCGAGCCTAGTACTCATCGCGAGGGCCCTTTCTCATTCTTCTTCGTCGATATGACATCCGTAGAGGCTCGACCAGCTATTTTATTATGCTTTTTCTTTTTCTTTTTTTGTTAGACACGGGGCGGCTGTCTGTAGTAACTCTCTTTTTTTTTTTTTAAATGGATACTCGCTCCCTGGGAATTTTATGTTATTTGCTCTTCTTTCTGACATACGCCATCTGAGTCGAGGATCATAGAAATTTAGTCTGCATCGTCTTAACCTTTGCAGATCGTTCTGTCCAGCCAGCGTGGTTTCCTGGCTAAGCGACTGGTGCAGATGGAACTTTGCTAGTTTGGGCCTGTGGCCTTCGTCGTCTGACCTGCGGATGTTGACCTATCCTTTCATTTACGTGCCCTGTTTGAGTTCGTCCAGGTTAGGGTTTGCCAATGTATGTAGTCGATTAGAGCTTGATTATATCGTCCGAAAGGAGTGTCTCAGAACTTCGTCGATAGGAATCGTAAAGCGGGAACCCGTGCGATTTGAGATCTGATGAAGGGCTCGTCTTGAAAGAAGGTAGGAGCTCGTCTGCCTATGTTGAAGTGAGAGCTCGTCAATGAGATTTGTAGGGAGGAGCCCGTCAGTTTGAAGTACAGTGAAAGGCTCGTCCTGATTAATAGAGGAGCTCGTGCGCATGTGTTGAAGGGAGAGCTTCGTCAATGGGAACTTGTAAGGGAGGGCAGATGCATTTGGAGAAATGCGAGTGAAGGGGCTCGTCTTTGATAAATAGAAGGAGCTGTGCACTGTGTTGAAGGGAGAGCTCGTTAATGAGACTTGTAGGGAGGAGCGATCCGTTTGAAATACGAGTGAAGGACTCATCTGATAAAGAGAAAGGAGCTCGTCGACTGTGTTGAAGGAGAGCTCGTCGATAGGACTTTTGTAGGAGGGCAGAGTGTTTGAAGTCTGAGTGAAGGGCTCGTCTTGATAAATATAGATGGAGCTCGTCGGCTGTGTTGAAGGAGAGCTGTCCAGTAGAGATTTGTAGGGAGGGCCGTGCGATTTGAGAAATGCGGTGAAGGGCTCGTCGATAAATAGAAGGAGCTTCGTCGGCCCCGTGTTGAAGGGAGGGGGCACTCGTCAATGAGACTTGTAGGGGAGGAGCCCATCGTTTGAAGTATAGTGAAGAGGAGCTCGTCTGATAAATGAAGAACTCGTCGGCCCCGAGTTGAAGGAGGCTCGTCGATGAACGTAGGGAGGAGCCCGTCTGTTTGATGTACAGTGAAGGGCTCGTCCTGATAAATAGAAGGAGCTCGTTAGCTGTGCTGTTGAAGGAGAGCTTCGTCAATGAGAAGTTGTAGGGGAGGCAGATACATTTTGAAGTGCGAGTGAAGGGGGCTAAGATCGATAAATAGAAGGAGCTTTCATGCTGTGTTAAAGTGAGGCTAAATCGATGAGAGTTGTAGGTAGGAGCGTATGTTTGGAGTACGGAGTGAAGGGCTAGATCACGATAAAGAGAAGGAGCTCATTCGACTGTGTTGAAGGGAGGCTCGTCGATGGGGACTTGTAGGGAGGAGCCGTGTTTGAAATCTGAGTGAAGGGCTGTGATCTACGATCGTGCGGAGCTCGTGCACTTTGTGTTGAAGGACCGACTTCGTCAGTGAGACTTGTAGGGAGGCCGTGTTTGAAGTATCTGATGAAGGGCTCGTCTGATAAAGAAGGAGCTCGTCGACTGTGTTGAAGGAGAGCTTCATTGGTAGGAGACATGGGGAGGAGCCCGTCTGTTTAGTCTGAGTGAAGGGCTCGATCCTTGATAAATAGATGGAGCTCGTCGGCTGTGTTGAAGGGAGAGCTGTCGATAAGGTTGTAGGGAGGGGCATGTTTGAAAAATACGGTGAAGGGCTCGTCGATAAATAGAAGGAGCTCGTCGGCTGTGTTGGAGAGCTCAAAAAAAGTCGATGAGACTTGTAGGGAGGGCGGAGTGCGATTTGAAATGCGGTGAAACCGTCGATAAATGAAAGGGCTCGTCGAGCTGTGTTGGAAGGGAGAGCCTTTCGTCTGATGGGAGCTTGTGGGAGGAGCCCGTCTGTTTGAAGTACCGTGAAGGGCTCGTCCTGATAAATAGAAGGAGCTCGTCAGCCTGTGTTGAAGGGAGGCTCGTCGATGGGAAGTTGTGGGAGGAGCAGATGTTTTGATACGAGTGAAGGGCTCGTCATGATAAATAGAAGGAGCTCGTGCACTTTGTGTTGAAGGGAGGCTGTCGAGACTTGTAGGGAGGAGCCCGTCGTTTGAGTACGGTGAAGGGCTCGATCTTTGAGTAAAGAAAGAAGGAGCTCGTCGACTGTGTTGAAGGAGAGCTAGGAATTAGAGTAAGGACTTGAGGAGGGGCAGAGTGCATTTGAAATCTGTGAGGGGCTCGTCTGATAAATAGAAGGGAGCTCGTGCACTTTTGTGTTGAGAGGAGAGCTCGTCGATGAGACTTTTGTAGGGAGGAGCCCGTGCATTTGAAATACGATTGAAGGGATCGATCTGATAAAGAAGGAGCTGTCATTTGTGTTGAAGGAGAGCTCGTCGATGAGACAGTAGGGAGGGCGTCTGATTTGAAATACCGAGTGAAGGCACGTCTTGACAAATAGATGGAGCTCGTCATTTTGTGTTGAAGGGAGAGCTCGTCAATGAATTTGTAGGGGAGGGCCAGTGTTTGAAATGCCGGTGAAGGGCTCGTCGATCATTAAATAGAAGGAGCTCGTCGACCTTGTGTTTGGGAGAGCTGTCGATGATGGGACTGTAGGGGAGGGCAGGTACGTTTGAAGTACAGTGAAGGGCTCGTCCTGATAAATAGAAGGAGCTCGTCTGCCTGTGTTGAAGGGAGGCTCGTCAATGAGACTTGTAGGGAGGAGCCGAAATTTGTTTGAAATGCAGTGAAGGGGCTCGTCTGATAAATAGAAGAATTTCGTCGACTGTGTTGAGGAGAGCTCGTCAATGAGAGTTGTAGAGGCTTGGAGTGCAATTTGAAGTACGAGTGAAAGGGCTCGTCACGATAAATAGAAGGAGCTCGATGCACTTTGTGTTGAAGGGAGAGCTGCGTGTGGGACTCTTAGGGAGGAGCCGTTTGTTTGAAATACGTAGAATGGCTCGTCTGATAAAAAGAGAAGGCTGCCGTGTTTGTGTTGAAGGAGAGCTCGTCAATGAGATTTGTAGGAAGGAGCCCGTCTGTTTGAGAAATACGAGTGAAGGGATGGAGTCACGATAAATAGAGGGAGCTCGTGCGTGTTGAAGGAGAGCTCGTCAGTAGAGACTGCGCCAGGGAGAACCCGTCTTGTTTGAAGTACAATGAAGGGCTCGTCCTGATAAATAGAAGGAGCTCGTCAGCCTGTGTTGAAGGGAGAGCTCGTCAATGAGATTTGTAGGGAGGAGCCCGTCTGTTTGAAGTACAGTGAAGGGCTCGTCCTGATAAATAGATGGAGCTCGTCAGCCTGTGTTGAAGGGAGAGCTCGTCGGTAAGTTTGTAGGAGGGCAGATGTTTGGGGGAAAGTGTCTGGTGAAGGGCTCGATCTGATTAATGGGGAGCTCGTGCGCTGTGTTGAAGGGAGAGCCGTCGATGAGACTTGTAGGGAGGAGTCCGTGCATTTGAAGTACGATTGAAGGATCGTCTGGTAAATAGAGGAGCTAAAATGCTGCTGTGTTGAAGGAAGGCTTCGTCGATGAGACTTGTAGGGGAGGAGCCCGTGCGTTTGAAATGCAGTGAAGGCTCGTCTGATAAATAGGAGCTGTCGGCTGTGTTGAAGGGAGGCTTCGTCGATGAGATTTGTAAGGGAGAAGCGATCTGTTTGAAATACAGTGAAGGGCTCGTCACGATAAATAGATGGAGCTCCTGTTTGTGTTGAAGGGAGGCTGGTGATGAGATTTGTGAGGAGGCCCGTCATTCATCTGGAGTGAAGGGCTCGTCTGATTAATAGAGGAGCTCGTGCACTTTGTGTTGAAGGGAGGCTCGTCGATGAGACTTGTAGGGAGGGTCGTGCGATTTGAAGTGCAGGTGAAGGGGCTCGTCTGGAGTAAATAGAAGGAGCTCGTGCACTTTTTTTGTGTTGAAGGGAGAGGCTCGTCAGTAAGGGACTTGTAGGGAGGCGATGCTGTTTGAAATGCGGTGAAGGGCTCGTCACGATAAAGAGAAGAACTTCGTCTTCACGTGTTTGAAGGGAGGCGCTCGTCGATGAGACTTGTGGGGAGGGCAGATGCGTTTGGAAGTACGGGTGAAGGGGGTCGTCTACGATAAATAGATGGGCTCGTCGACTGTGTTGAAGGGAGAGCTGCGTCGATGAATTTGTAGGGAGGAGCCCGTGCATTTTGAAGTGAGTGAAGGGCTCGTCACGATAAATAGAAGAGCTCGTCGACTGTTGAAGGGAGAGCTGCGTCGATGAGACTTGTAGGGAGGAGCCGATGCGTTTGAAATACGGAGTGAAGGGCTCGATCACGATAGAAATAGAAGAGACTCGTCGACTGTGTTGAAGGGAGAGCTCGTCAATGAGACTTGTAGTGAGGAGCCGTCCCATTTGAAGTCTGAGTGTAGAACCGATCACGATAAAATAGAAGGAGCTCGTCGACTGTGTTGAAGGGAGGCTCGTCGATGAGTTGTAGGGAGGGCCGGAGTGCGATTTGAGAGAGTGCGATTGAAGGGTCGTCATTAAATGAAGGAGCTCGTGCTGTGTTGGAAGGGAGAGCTCCTCCAATGAGACTGTAGGGAGGAGCCAAGTGTTTGAAATACAGGTGAAGGGCTCGGCGATAAAGAGAAGAACTCGTCGGCTGTGTTGAAGGGAGGCTCGTCGATGAGACTTGTAGGGAGGAGCCGTCTGTTTGAAGTCTGTGAAGGCTCGATCTTTGATAAATGAGGAGCTCGTCGAGCTGTGTTGAAGGAGAGCTAAATCGATGAGATTGTAGGGAGGGCCCGTCGTTTGAAGTTCGGTGAAGGCTCGTCGATAAATAGAAGGGCTTCGTCTGCTGTGTTGTTGAAGGGAGAGCTCGTCAATGAGACTTGTAGGGAGGAGCCCGTCTGTTTGAAGTACAGTGAAGGGATCGTCGTGATAAAGAGAAGGAGCTCGTCAACCTGTGTTGAAGGGAGAGCTCGTCAATGAGACTTGTAGGGAGGGCAGGTACGTTTTGAAATACGGTGAAGGGCTCGTCACGATAAATAGAAGGAGCTCGTGCACTTTGTGTTGAAGGGAGAGCTCGTCGATGAGACTCTTAGGGGAGGAGCGATGCAATTTGAAGTATAGTGAAGGGCCGATCTGATAAAAAAAAGAAGGAGCTTCGTCGACTGTGTTGTTGAAGGGAGGCTCGTCGATAAGAGCAGGGAGGGAGCCGTCTGTTTGAAGTACAGTGAAGGGCTCGTCTTGATAAATAGATGGAGCTCGTCAGCCTGTGTTGAAGGGAGGCTCGTCGGTGAATTTGTGGGAGGGGCAGAGTGCATTTGAATGCGGTGAAGGGCTCGATCCTGATAAAGAAGAAGGAGCTACGTCGGCCTTTGTGTTGAAGGAGAGCTCGTGATAGGGACTGTAGGGAGGAGCCCGTACATTTGGAAGATACAGTGAGGGCTCGTCTTGATAAATAGATGGAGCTCGTCAGCCTGTGTTGAAGGGAGAGTTCGTCAATGAGATTTGTAGGGAGGAGCCCGTCTGTTTGAAGTACAGTGAAGGGCTCGTCCTGATAAATAGAAGGAGCTCGTCAGCCTGTGTTGAAGGGAGAGCTCGTCAATGAGACTTGTAGGGAGGAGCCGATACGGTTGTACAGTGAAGGGCTGGAATCCCGATAAATAGAAGGAGCTCGTCAAGGCTGTGTTGGAAGGAGAGCTCGTCATTAAAGACTTGTAGGGAGGGCGGAGTACATTTGAAGTCTGCAGTGAAGGGCTCGTCTGATAAATAGAAGGGCCTTCGTCAGCTGTGTTGAAGGGAGGCTACGTCAGTAGAGTTGTAGGGGAGGGCGATCTGTTTTGAGATACGAGTGAGGAGCTCGTCACGATAAATAGAAGGAGCTTCGTGCACTGTGTTGAAGGGAGAGCTCGTCATTGGGGCTTGTAGGGGAGGAGCGTGCGTTTGGAGAATGCGGTCGAATGGCTCGTCGATAAGGGGAGAGAAGAACTCGTCGGCCTTTGTGTGTTGAAGGAGAGCTCGTCGATGGAATTTGTGGGGAGGGCAGGTCTGTTTGAGCTACAGTGAAGGGATCGTCGATAGAGGGCTCGTGCGCTGTAGTGAAGGGAAACTCGTCAGTAGACTTGTAGGGAGGGCAGATAATTTGAAGTCTGAGTGAAGGGCTACGTCTGATAAATAGAAGAGCTCGTCGACTGTGTTGAAGGAGAGCTCGTCGATGAGATTTGTAGGGAGGAGCCGTCTGTTTCCCGAAGTACGAGTGAAGGGCTGTCACGATAAATAGAAGGAGCTCGTGGCTGTGTGTTGAAGGGAGAGCTGATCAATGAAGATTTGTAGGGAGGAGCCCGTGATTTGAAGTACGAGTGAAGGGACTTAGTCTGATTAATAGAGGGAGCTCGATGCACTTTGTGTTGAAGGGAGAGCTCGTCGTAGGACTTGTAGGGGAGGAGTCAAAGTGCATTTGAAGTACGGTGAAAGGGCTCGTCACGATAAATAGAGGAGCTCGTGCACTTTTGTGTTGAAGGGAGAGCTCGTCAATGAGAATTGTAGGGAGGAGCCCGTCTGTTTGAAATGCAGTGAAGGGCTCGTCTGATAAATAGAAAGGCTCGTGCACTTTGTGTTGAAGGGAGAGCTCGTCCAGTGAGACTTGCGAGGAGGAGCCGTGCGACGAGCGGTGAAGGGCTCGTCTGATAAAGAGAAGAGGCTCGTCTTCTGTGTTGAGAGGGAAACTCGTCCAGTAGAGACTATGGGAGAGCCCGTGTTTGAAGTACAGTGAAGGGTCGTCCTTATAAATAGATGGAGCTCGTCAGCCTGTGTTGAAGGGAGAGCTCGTCAATGAGATTTGTAGGGAGGAGCCCGTCTGTTTGAAGTATAGTGAAGGGCTCGTCACGATTAAATGCGAAGGAGCTCGTCGACTGTGTTGAAGGAGGCTCGTCAGTGAACTGTAGGGGAGGAGCCACGTCTGTTTGAAATGCGGAGTGAAGGGCTCGTCTGACAAATAGAAGGAGCTCGTCGGCTGTGTTGAAGGGAGCTCGTGATGAACTTGTAGGGAGGAGCACATCTGTTTGAAGGAAGTGCAGGTGTGGGGGCTCGTCTGATAAATAGAAGGAGCTCGTTAGCCTGTGTTGAAGGGAGAGCTCGTCAATGATAGTTGTAGGGAGGGGCAGGTCTACGTTTGAAATACGGTGAAGGGCTCGTCTTTGATAAATAGAAGGAGCTCGTCACGGCTGTGTTGAAGGGAGGCTAGTCGATAGAACTTGTAGGGAGGCAGATGCATTTGAAATAAAGTGAAGGGCTCGTCACGATAAAGAGAAGGAGCTACGTCGACTGTGTTGGAAGGGAGAGCTCGTCGGTGGACTTGTAGGGAAGAGCGTCATTTGGAAATGCTGAAGTGAAGGGCTCGTCACGATAAATAGAAAGGAGCTCGTCGGCTGTGTTGAAGGGAGGCTCGTCGATGAAGTTGTAGGGAGGGACAGATACATTTTGAAATACGGTGAAGGGCTCGTCACGATAAATAGAAGAGCTCAAAATGCACTTTGTGTTGAAGGGGAGAGCTACGTCAATGAGACTTGTGGGAGGAGCCCGTGCTGTTTGAAGTCTGAGTGAAGGCTCGTCGATAAAGAGAAGGAGCTGTCATTTTGTGTTGAAGGAGGCTCGTCGATGAGATTTGTAGGGAGGGCCCAGATCTGTTTGAGAATACATTGAAGGGCTGATCTGATAAGTAGAGGGAGCTCGTCGGCCTGTGTTGAAGGGAGAGCTCGTCAATGAGACTTGTAGGGAGGAGCCCGATACGTTTGAGAGATACGAGTGAAGGGCTCGTCGCTGTGTTGAAGGAGAGCTCGTGATGAGACTTGTAAGGGAGGAGCAGTATGTTTGAAGTATAGTGAAGGGCTCGTCTTGTCGTAAATAGAAGGAGCTCGTCGGCTGTGTTGAAGGGATAGCTAGGTCAAAGGGGAACAGGCGGGCTCTGGCTGTGTATGGTGAAGCTGAAATGCCTCGTATGTCTTCGAAAAGGGGCGAATCGTCATTAATGCTGATTTATGGAGAATTTGGAACGATTGCGTGAGTTTCCGTGATTGTGTGAGGTCGGAACGATTACGTACGTTTCCCTGATATTTCGACCTCTTTATAAATGGTGGTTGTTGCCTTTGTATCTTATGCTTTTAGGTGTTTTGTCACGGTGGTAGGATGAAGTTCGCACAGGATGGATGCTCGACTTTCGGTATAACCCGGCGGAGTTCATCGACGCCTTTGGATGCTGCCTTTACGGGCACTTCATGTGTGGGAGTTATTGTTTTCCCTAGTCTCCTTTATGGGGTCATGTTGTTCCCCTAGCTTTTTGCTGGGGAATGCGTTCGAGAGGGCAGTGCGTCTTTGCTCTTGCACTCCGGCTTTTTCTTTATCTTCTTCCTCCTCCTTTCTACCTCTTCTTCCCTATCTTTCTTTATCCACTTCTTTCTTCCTTCCACTTAGCTTTCTCATTCTCTTCTTTTTCCCTTTTTTACGTCTTTCTCCTTTGTCTCCATCTCTTCTCCTCTTTCTTTTCTCCTGTCGCACCCCTCTTTTCTTTGATACGTCTTTCTCCTTTGTCTCTTCCTCTTTTTTTTTTTTTTTTTTTTTTTTGAGGGGTATTGCATGCGAGTGCATGGAGGGAACTGCTTGTATTGTATGCTTTTTATGATGTAATCGAGGACACCATTGATTGTATCCGACCATGACTTGAAATAAAGATGTACTTTTATTTCTATAGGAGTACCATTATATATATATGTATATATATATACTATATATATATATATATATATATATATATACTCTTCTTCTTCTATATATATATATATATATATATATATTTATTTATTTATTTATTTATTTTTTGCATGCAGAAGCTATTTGAGACATCCAAATAGACAACAGAGCTCGCCAGCTTGTCACACAGGAATCGTAAAGGCCTTGTGCGACGATGCCCCTCTTGATAAAAGCGGCAAGATGCTTTCACATTCCATGTATCTTTGTAAGATTTTTCCTTCCTCTGTTTGGAGCTCATAATTGCCCGGTCTGACGACCCGAGATATAATATAAGGGCCCTCCCAATTGGGGCTGGCTGCGTGTCTTTGGATTTTTTCCTTGCGAGGGCGTGGCTTTTTCAAGACCAAATCCCCCGGCACGTAACTTCTGGGCCTGACTCTCTTGTTGTAGTGCCTAGCGGTCTTCCTTTGGTATTCCTCCGTACGTTGTTGAACACTGCTCAGCTTCGTCCGGGGAGCTCTAAGTTGGGCGAGGCCTCGTCGTTTGTTCCTCAGAGGCTAGTTACGATTAAGGAGACTGCCAGCTTCAACGGAGACTCTTTGCCCCCGTGCCCAGCTAGGGCAAATGGAGTTTCGGGTTCTTGACTTACGTATTAGATCCTATGGGCCCATAGTACTTGAGGAGGTGATCGACCCAACTCCCTTTCAGATCTTCCAGCTTGGTTTTCAAGGCGGCCTTGAGGGTTCTGATGGTGACTTCGGCTTGTCCATTTGATTGTGGGTGAGCTGGCGACGAATAGTAATTTTTAATCCCGAGCTCGGCACAAAAATCCATGAATTTTGTGTTATCAAATTGTTTTCCGTTATCTGAGACCAAGGCTCTCGGGACACCAAATCTGCATATGATCGTTCGCCATACGAAGTTGCGTATCTTCTGCTCTGTGATTGTGGCTAAGGGCTCGGCCTCTGCCCACTTGGTGAAATAATCTACTGCAACGATTATAAATTTACATTGGCCTTTGCCAATGGGCAAGGGCCCCAATATGTCCAACCCCCACTGCTGGAAGGGCCAGGGGCTGGTGATTGATGTCGAGGAGGCTCTGTGGGAGCGTGAAATTTTAAGCGTGTTCTGGCGGATCTGCGTCTTTTGACCAGGTTGGTAGCATCTTTGAGCATTGTGGGCGATAGTATCCCCCGCCTCAAAACTTTAAAATTGCGTTTCGAGCTCAGATATGGTTCCATATGCCTTCGTGCACTTCTCTTATGCAGTATTCGATTGCCTTCTCTGCGATGCATTTTAAGAAAGGAGTGTGAAGAATCCTCGTTTGTAGAGCTTCCCTTGTGATTAGTAAACGGATCTCACTCTTATCTTAGCGCTTCCTTTGGGTGTGGTAGGTTAGTCATTAATATAATCCCAAATAGGGTCCATCAGTTTGGTACGGACCCTGCGGTGTTACTATGCCGTGGGGTCGTGGAGGGCTGCGAGGTATTCGTGACGTTGATTCCCCAATGTCTTCCTGTAAGGCCGTGGCCAGTTTTGCCAAAGTGTCGGCGCGAAATTCTCGGATTACGGGGATGTACTTGATACGTAAGCGATACAAACTTTTTAATATATCGCGGACTTTGCGAGATATAGAATCATCTTCTCGCACTTTGGCCTTGTATGTCTTGATACGTCGACCACCGGTTGGGAGTCGCTATGGACCTCAGGCGATTGACTCTAGCGAATGAGCGAGATTGAGGCCTGTGGCCACGGCCTCGTGGTCGGCCTACGTTGTTGGAGCGTGGAACCCAAACGAGTGCATACTCAATGTCTACCCTACGGTGAGGTCGAGGATTAACAGCTTTGCTCCGCTTCCTTGCGCATTTGAGGCTCCATCCACAGAGAGCTTCCATATGGGGAGGTCGTCCCTTGATTGGGTGGGCTCGGCAAGCTCTACTGGGGCGAATTCCATGACAAAATCGGCTAGGATCTGTCCTTTTATGGCTGTTTTTGGCTTGTACCGGATGTCGAATTCGCTCAGCTCTATGGCCTATTTCATCAACCTCCCAGAGACCTCTGGTTTATGTAATACCTGCTTCATGGGGTATTCGGTCGAGAGACCTCTATGAACGTGAGCACGGAAATAAGGGCGAGTTTCCGACTGCGGTCGCGAGTAGTATTAATTTTTCCATTTTGAGGATACCTCTCCTCAGCTCCTCGGGGCTCATTTGCCGATAGTAAGGCCGGGTCTTTGTGCCATTTCTTGTCTCGGCGAGCACCGCGTTGGATTGAAAAATAAATCTTGTAAAATACAATGTAGGGAGTTCTCCTTCTCGGGCTCACTAGAATGGGTTTGTGAGCTCAAGTATGTTTTTCAAGGTTACAAACGGCTTCTTCACATTTCTCATCCCATTGAAGGCTTTCTTCAAAACTCGGAAGAAAGGTTGGCGCCTGGTACTTGCCGGACCCGAATCGAATTAAATTGCGATCTTCCACTGTTGTCGTTGTACTTCCTTTATCCCCAGATGGTGATAGCATGTCAAGCAATGCTTTTATTTTATCACGGATTTGCTTCAATTCCACGTGGTTGACTATGAAGCCCGGAAATTTTCCAGTGACACGCCCGGCTCATTTCGCCGGTTCGACTTCATGTTATAGTCCCTCGAGATGCGGAGCGTCTCGGAGGGGCGGCCGATAATGTGGATACGGTACGTAGTGGACTTTACCGACATGTCGATCTATGTATACAATACCTCCATCGTTGCACCTGTATACGTTTACGAAACATCCGGTTTACTAACCTTTGGTAGAGTTGCCCCTGCATTCTTGAGCCCCAAATGGCATTGCAGATAACTTGATGGGTCCACGTGCGTGTGAATGGCGTCTTCTCACGGTCGGCTGGGGTCCATGCTTATCTGGTTATAGCCGGAAAAGGCGTCCATGAAGCTAAGAAGCTCATGGCCTGCTGTGGCATCCACGATAAGGTCGATCCTGGGTAGGGGGAAGCTGTCCTTTGGGCATGCTTTGTTTATATCGGTGAAATCGTCTGAGCGTATTTGCCATTCGCTTTCTTAGCCCGAGCGCAACATTGTGACCACTCTTGGGTATTCTACCTCCCTAATTGCCCATGCTTGGAGGAGCTTACCGACTTCTTCGTTGATGGCCTTTTGTCTTTACCACGGTGAAACCTGGCATACATACTTAGAGCTTGAAGAAGAAGATGGGTTAGGCGTTTAGTTTATGGCGATGGCTAGCGGGGTCGTACCACTCATGTCGACCTATGCTTCCATGCGAAGATATTCCACTGTTACGTCTTAGAGCGGGTAGGAGAGGCGCTGAGGCCTTACCTTTAATTTGGAGCGATAGGCAAGATGCTGCAGGTCGTCATCCGATATTCTGGTTCCGGCTCTTCGGGGGCTCGGGCGAGTGGGGTGCGCTTCATCACAGCGTATCGAGCTCCGGTACTTACATTGTCGGCCAGTTTTTTGTTTCATAGGCGGTGTGGCATTCTCGTGCCACTTTCGATCTCCTCGAGCGGAGTCAAACGGATTTCTTGTCGGAATTTGATTACCGGGTGATATCTTTGAGGGGATGGCTTTTTATCACGTTGAGAGAGAGACTTTTGCCCGACCAGCATGTTATAGGGTGATGGGGCATCCACTATGAACACTGCATCGTTGTTGCTTTGGTGAGGGGGAAACCCAAGGTTAGCACCAATTGGATTGATCCCAACGGTAACACCTTTTCCCCTGAAAACCCTCGGAGATGAGTGTTGACAGGTTCTAGCTTTTCTCTTCCAATTCCCATTTTGTCGGCCGTCTGTGTTAGACGAGCTCAGGTGTCTACTAGGACCGATGGGCCAGATTGTATTTGCCACGATTGCGCGGGACACCCGATTGGGTCGTCATGTGAGTCGCGACACCGCTTCGAGTCACGAATCGGAGGGAATGTGATTGGTGTCGACTCGCGGCATTTAGATCTTGGCCCGTACCTCCCCCATGTCTGTAGATCTTATCTTGTAGTGGGCCTTCGAGTGAACTAGATTCCCCCTCCTCCGGCAAATCCTCCACGAGATCAGCTGGATTTCCCAGGGGTTCGCGTCTTCAGATCGTCGTGTAGCGGGTGGTGGTAGGTTTGGCCCGGGGCCACAGTTAAGTTACAGTCGGCCTTGAGCTTGATTCCCGGATATAAAGCGCGAGTGAATATCGCGCATGTGGAATCTCTATCTCTCTTCTCAAGCGTATCTGATTATCAGGTGCGATGTCCATAGTCCACGTGGAATTCGCGGTGCCCGAATAATTATCTCACAGTAGCGGGATTTGACTTTGTCTATGATGGCCATCTTGGGAAGTGTTAGTTCCGTGCTTCATGTAGAACTTGCGACTACTTGGGGGTACATTAAGGGAGTGAAGCGAGGCGTAGCGTCGTCGTCTTCGAGTGTGAAGGGCCCGAGGGCGATCCACACCCAAGATTCCCTCGTCTTTTAGGGGATCGCTCCTGCTCTGCCCCCGGAGATTTCCTCTGGTCGCCTTGCCTTTTGGGGCTCCGTCCCCGTCGCTTTTCTGTTATCTTTTTGTCCTTGCTAGCGGAAGAGCTCTCCTTCTTTGACAGGAGGGCCTCCTCTCTGTTTATGTATTTTTCGGCTTTGGCGAGAACCTCGGCCATGTTAGATTGAGGGTTCTTTGAGATAGAGAACATCAGGTCTTTGGACTGCACCCCCAACCCCGCAATGAAGGCCGTGACAGCGAACTTTTCGTCAAGTACATCTATCTTCAGGGACTCGGCATTAAACCGTTATCGATATGACTTCAAATTTTCGTGTTCCATATTTGATGGTAGATTTAAAGATGGTAGCTCGGCTTCTGTATGTCGCCCAGATGAAGTGGGAGGCGACCGCGATTGATAATTCTCACGAATAGCCGAAATCGTTGAAGAGTTACGTTAAACCGGCCATGGCAGGGCCCTTTAAGGTGGTGGCGAGCATGCATGGGGCGAGTGCGGATACCCATGCAACCATCGATTCTTATAGGTATTGAGATGGTCTTTGGATCCTTGGCGCCATCGAGCGCTTCTGCCCGGGGCATCTTTGAATTTGGCGGGGCGGGTAGTTTAGCACCTCGGGGGTGAAAGGTGATTACGTTTGTTGCGCAGGTATCCCATAATTAATGCGGGGGTCGCATCTTTGTACCTCATTCACCGCGGTGAGCTCTTGTTGGAAGTCCACCGAGACAACTGCTCCCATGTCCTTTCTCTTGCAATCGGTGGGATGTTGTGGTTCCTACGTTCTCGCGCGTCCTCGTGTGCTTGCTTTCGATTCTCTTCCCCTCTGGGGTTTGTTGTGGGCGTGCCCCTGGCTTGACTAGATTCGCCTGCGCGGTATTTCGGGGAATACCATGGCGGGTATTCCTCGTGTGTGGAGGAACATTGTGACCTTCTGAGTGTACTCTTCGGGGGTGTTGTATTTGTGCGGTGAGGTTGTTCTATCTCCTCTATCAAAAAACCTTTGGTTGAAGTGAGATGGAGTCTTCCACTCGTTGTGTTGGCTGGATCGCCTGGCGCCACAGTGGCTATTTATGCATCTGAGGTAGGTCACAGCATCCTTGTAGGATTAGCGTTGTTCCTGCTTGTGTTCCTAGTTGATACCATCAGTAACTGAGAAATCAGTTATATGTGTGTAAAAACGATGTTCCACACCGAGGCGGCGCCAAGCGATGATGCCTCGTTTTCCAGTGAGCTGAAATTTGGGGGCGAGTATGGGTCGTAGGGCTGACGAGTGGCGTTTGTGGAGCGGAGAATGCTAGACCGCTGTGTATCTCGGGAGGCGCAAAGTGAGCTGCGGGCTCTGATGAAGTACTTTCCTGCAAAAACCAAGGAAGAAGGAGGGTCGGTGAGGGCTTCGCCCGTGGCCGCTCCGATGCCTAAGTCAGATTCGTCTTTGGGAGAAAAAAGCCAATGCCTTGAGTGCTCAGTCTTGGCATACCTTTTAGTGTTGGAGCGGTCTTGTATTTGTAATGGGTCGTAAAGTCCATTTGAGACTGATTAGGGATTCTTCCTTGGGAGGATAGGTTTCCTCACGTAGTCATCCATTAGATTGACCGATGGATTAGTGAGGGGTTTGCGGAATAATCCTTCTTCCTTATTGAGGAGATATTCAACTAATGGTTTCCGCACTTTTCCTTCCCTTTATAATAGGGATTGATAGGACGTAGCACAGGATCATTCTATCATACATTGTTGTAGAGATATAGTTTATTTGGCGGGTGTATGGGCCTTCCTGTTCTCCCAATTCCATGTTCTGGACCTAACGGGCTGGGCTATTGCTTGGGCTGTTATGGAAGGATATGTACATGGTACGACCCTCACCGCTCCTTTGGGCTGGCGAGTTAGATGCCTGACCCAGTTCTATATCCTTATCAATTTTCATCATAGTTGTATAATAAACAAGTTTATAATTTTTTTTAGTTGCATAACTTATTTTTTTATTCTTCTTATCCATTCTAAGAGAATGCGGGCCAAATATTTTTATAGATACATACTTTACTTTTCTAGATGAATCAAATATTTAGTTTGTTTGGAGTGTGGTTTTCTTTGGAAAAACCAGCAGTTGGACTCGTAATTCAAATAGTAAGGTGCGTTTTTTAGCAATGTTGAATAAAACTTTTATTCTTATGAATAATACTTAATAAAAATTAAGTATTTGGTATTTTTTCTAAAAAATATCAATTTTTATTTTTTTATCTAAATTTTTAAAATAAGGAATTTAAAAATTCACCTGATTTTATTTAATTAGTATGAAGGGATCTTGAGAGTTTAGATTAGATGATAAAATATATATGATTTTATCGTATTTGAGCTATTTTATTTTTCTTAATAGAAAAAGCTTATTAAGGAAGAAATCAGCTAAATCTTTTAATTTTCTATTCATCCAAAAAGATTCAAAAATTTAGTAATAAATCGATAAAAGTAAACAAAAAAAACAAGCAGGAGACTTACTTTAAAAAGCAAATTGCAACAAAAAGCAAAAAAACACACCACCACCAGTATTTTTTTTTATTTTTTTTTATTCCGAATCATATCGGTGATTGACCAAGAAAATGTCATTGAATGGGACAATGAGTTCCACACCTCTTATTTTTATATTAAAGTTTAGCTCTATTGACCATCTTTTAGTAACCTTTTTTCCTAACTATCTCTTAATCTATTTTTTGAGTTTCTCATTTTATTTTTTTCTTTTCATTTAATTATTTTTAAACTTTTCTTCCAAAATAGACCTCTAAAAAAAAAAATTCTTCCAAAATAATGGCATGGATGAGATGTGAGAGTTAGATTCTACTTGGAAAGTATTTTTAGAAAAATAAATTTGGCCTTTCATAACAAAAAATTCCATCTTGGTCTAATGTTTTTGCTGGTCTAATTGAGGTTTAAATAACTTTTAAATCATATATTATGAGGTTATCAAATTTGATTGGATTCAGTTTTGATTTAACCACCCACTATTAAACTGTTAATGACGAATTTTACAAGTTATTGATAAGTAAAATTTACAAATGAAATATTTATTACCTCTAAATCCAACTTTTTATTTTCTATCGATATCTAGTGTGATCTCTTCATTTCTTTCTTTATATTTAAAAAAATAATTTTCAAAAAATTAAACATTAAACACACAAGTAAAGTTATATTAAAAAATCTTTTTATTTGAACCCAAATAAAAGAGCTATCTTATAGGTTTCTTTTGTGAAAAAACCATCTGTGGGAAAAGCAGAGTATTTGGTTGTTGCTTTTTCTTCTAATTTATATATTTATAAAACATTGGCTATAAACTCTATCGTACATGTAGGGGTATGTTTAGTTCATGGTTTTTAAAGCTGTTTTCTATTCTCAAAATAAGAAAAATATGAGAGACAACATTCGATTCTCTTCCTTTTTTTTTTCTTAAAAAATACAAAAACACAAAATTCAAGGAACAATAGTTTTCAAAAACACAAAATTGTATTCTTTGTGTTTTCAAAAACACTAAGAAAAGTTTTCAAATAAACCCGTAGTTTCTTAACTTTTTTTTTGACATCCTATTCTTGCATTACAAAATTGTAATAATATGTTCAGTGAAACTCCAACTGATTCTTCCCTATGCCTGTCCGACCCTTTAACCACTTAGCCATGACTCATCAATCTAATTTTGTTGTATTGAAATTAATAACTTTGTCAAGACTCTATCATTAATAAGTCAAGCTTTGTCTTGTCATTTTTTCCATGAAAAATGTTCCACTTCAAAGAATCAAAGTGAAGCTTTAATAATGTTACCTCGTGATGGACCCTTGATGTTTTCCAGCCAACTCGTCATACAGGGAGTGATTTATATGACTCGTAATTGAGGTTGGAATGAAGGCAAATGAGGATGACACTTTAGAAAAGAAAAGAAGAAAAGAAAGAATGATTTATATGACTACCACTTCTTAAAGGCTTCAATAATTCTTCAGCCACTTTTTTTTTTTTTCTTCTTTCTTTGTTTTTTCTCTATACTTTCAGCCCTTGCTTCTATTAGTTTTGAATGTTGAGCACGAATTTGAAGCAACTTGGTTTTGGCATCTTGAAAGATTGCATCAGATTTCAAGGCCATCAATTTCTAAACATAATCAAACACAAGCAACCATTTCAGTCATTTGTATTCGGAACTATTAATAATTGTGGAAAATCATGTATGAGCAAATATACACACAACTTTAGATGATCCATTGCTGCAAGGTTGAAACCATGAACATTTTTGCATTCCTATTAAAAACCAAACACAACCCACTAAAATCAAGCAATGCTTCTTAGATTATGTGATAAGTGCTAAGCCCGATCGGAGAGCCAACCCAAAGACCCATTTGATAGGTGGGAGGATCCGTCGAGCAAGTCTTCTTTCAGCAACCAAAGACAGTGTAGCTTGCGATGTGAGACTCAAAATGGTTCATAACATGAAGTAGTATCCATAATCAGGCCAAATATCAACTAGGATCCCCGCAACCTAATTATTCAGTCAACATCGACAAAACGGATAAATAACCAAACTCCTATACCTATTTTTATCTATTAATTATATTAGAAATAATAAAGAATATGACTGAATTGTAAAATTACTTTGACTCTTGCATAAAGAATATCTCTTAGAATACTTAAGTCAGGCCTCGCAGATGGGGTAGTAACCAGCTGATTGTAATGTGTTTGCAATAACACTGTAGCAATCCTACAAACAAGCTTAACCTGCTTGCGCAAATAACCAATAACATCACAATAGATACCACAAGGTCCATAACTATAGAAATTTAGAGTTAGAATTAGACTGACCTATTTTAATGGGATGTAGGCCATTAGACCCTAATTTTATTCGGACCAGTATTTGGTCAGTCTAGCCCGACCCACCTATTTGAGCCAAAATAGTAAAAAGACATTAAAAAATAAATTTATAATTTTATAAATATTTTATAAAATGAAATTTTATTGAGAAAATATAATTTGTCTTTATGTTGTTAAAAGAAGACTATATAATAAAGTATTTTAATTATTTGTTATTATTATCTTATTTTAATTAGTTTTCCTTATGAAAGTATGATTTTATTTTATTAAAATAATTGAAATCCCACTATGACAACTATAATTTCAATTTTCAATAATAAAAAGAAATATATATTTTTATAACTAGAAAATTAACTAATTAAAAAAAACATGTGTAATTATTAAAATAAATATTAAACATAAAAGCGTATTGTAAAATATTATATAACAGTTTTTAAAAGAATGTGAATAGAAAATTATTTTTATAATCATTTTCAAAAATAGTAATAAAAATGGGTTCATAAGAATGTGTTTGTAAGACATTTAAAAAAAATAGTAAAAATAGTTTTAACATATAAATCTTATATAAATATTAGGGTTGAAAATAAATTTTTTGTTCAAAAGGACTTTAAAAATATTATTTGGTTTTTATATATATATATATATATACTATATATATATATATATATATATATATATATATATATATATATATATATATATTTGATGCAACATATTTTTATGCTTTAAATTTATATTTGAAGTTAATAATTTAAAAATATAAAAAAAAAAAAAAACAATTCGGGCCCAGCATACTAGCTCGAGCCTTAACTATTGGGCCATGGGCCGGTTGGACTAGTGGCTGGGTCCTAATTCTTTTGAGCCATAAAAATTGAAGCTCGACCCTCCTAATGGCTTCCATCGCATCTACTCCTCTTCAAAAACATTCATCCTCTTCCACTCAAGTTCCCTTACCTTCTACACTTGCTCCTGTAAGTGTTCGATTAGATCGATCAAATTATCTCTTGTGGCGATCTCAAATTCACCACCACAGTCGAGATATGGATTGGAAGAATTTTATTCTTGGCACAAATTCGAAACGAGCAGTTTCTTGCTTCTTCGGCATCTTCAGATCAGATCTCCCAGATCAGCCTGCAACTCCAACATCTTCACAGCAGGAATTAGTCAATCCTGCTTTTCTTCAATGGACACACTTGGACCAATTTCTTCTTAGTTGGATTCTCTCTTCCATCTCTGAACCAATGCTTGGGCATGTGATTCAATGAACATCTGCTTCTGGTATTTGGAAACTCTCTTAGAACAATTGTTGCCACAAATTCTAAGGCTCGACATCTCCGTATCTGACTTCTTTTGCAAACCACAAAGAAAGAAACCCTGTCAATTGAGCAATATATCCTCAAAATGAAATCTCTTGCTCACGAACTAATGAACGCTAGCCAAGTTATACCGGATGAGGAATTAGTCCTTCACATTTTAGGTGGCCTTGGCTCTGTGTATGAGTCAGTCATTGTAAATCTGTCATCTAAGGACTCTGTTACTCTTCCTGAGGCTCACTTCACGCGGCACAAAGCTCATGAGCTTCGCTTAGAACAATTCAATTCCTCCACTGGTTTGGAGGTGTCTCACTTGACACAGCTCATCTTTCACTAAGAATCATTCTTCAGCACCCCCAGTCGCCCACTACCTTGATTCTCATTATCCATCACGGGAACGACCTCTCAGGATACCGTGGGCGCGATCCTAGAGGTCGTTCTTATTTCCTAGCCAAGGTTCATATGGATCCTTTAAATTACTCTACTTAGATTTGTGGATGAGCAGGAGACTCTGCTCTTAAGTGTTTCCACAGGTTTTACGATCTTCTCTACAGCAATCCTCAGACCACCGCTGGTGATTCCTGCTAGTACCTCTACCATGAGCCATTCGTCAGGTTCACGGTCCTTCGATTCACTTCATTCCTCTGATCAGGCTCTTGTTGTGCCGAATCTTCCTCCCGATGATGCCTGGTACTTGACGGTGGAGCTTCACACCACACTACACCCGATGTCACTACCATTTGACACTAAGGCTACTTATCATGGCTCAACAAACTCGTTTGTCAGCAATGGCTCAGCTCTGCACCTATTACACACATGGGTAATTCCATACATCCCTACCTCGTTTTCTGGCTCAAAAATATCTTACTAGTACCAGCTCTCAAGAAAAATTTGATCGGCATATCACAATTTACCTTACATAACAATGTACTTGTGGAATTTGATGCCTCATGTTGCTATGTTAAGGACAAAGTTACCAAGGACATCCTGGTTCAGGGCAGGTTATCTAATGGATTGTACCAGATTGATGTCTCTCCAAAGTCAACTCAGCCTCCACATTGCACTCTGCTGCTCCTGCTATTCCAGCCTCCATTGCTGACGTATCCAATAATGTATATACAATGCATGTTGTTGCTGCTGCTGATGTTCACTGTTTCTACCTGTACTTGTTTCAATAGTAAACCACATTGTGAAGCCTCTCTCCTTCTCCCCCAACTGATAATGCTACAGCAACTCCTCTACTGAAAACATCACCACAATGCAGTCTCCCATACCTATAAGAGGAGAGCCAAACAAACCAAAAGAGCCTTTCATAGACTTTGTAAAATAAACAAATGAAGATTTAAATTATTGAGTATTACCGATTTCTTCGGATCAAGCTCTAATATCATATTAACCAATCAATTATCTCTTAAAAACTCAAGCTTATAAAATTTAGTTTAATATAAATACAATACCTCTTAACACTAGTAGACCAACATGTTTCAGAGGAGCAATGCCTAAAAGTCATTCCAATTACAATTAGGTTTAACATTAACTATTCCTTTGCCCCGGAATCAACATTTTAAGTTAGTTAGTGCCTCTTAATAATGATATAATTAAAAATATCAAAAAAATTAATTCTTTAGGTTTATAAACAAAATTTTGTTTTTACAAATCATTATCATAAAGAGTGATTTTTTTAAAACATATTTCGGAGTAGGCATGCGAGGAAGAATGGTATATGAGAGAGAGGCGTGTAATAGGAAAAGGAAAAGAATCAGAAAGAGGGTTACTGTCACGCCCCGAATCCAGGCCCTGCCCGATTGGCGGATCGAGCCAGGTTTAGGGATGGCAGGAGACTCGGGACTGGGGACTCTCTTTTTTTAAAAGCCAAGCGGCTCTGTGGGTATGGCCCACATCTTATAACATATTCAAATCATACTGCATTTCTGAGGAGTCCATTTACATATACAAACTAAACTTTTACTTTCATCAGGGCGTGGAACACCACATGTAGTGAACCCTTTACAAGTGTGTTGGCCCAATTTATGCGGATGTTTGCGATGTCTTCTCCTGGCCTGCACGGATTAAAAACCGTGCTAAGCTTTGTAAGTGAAACATTTCTTATCTGACTTACATGCCATACACAGTATAATAAGTGTATAACCATAACGAGATATCGAAATTGTCATTATCATGGACTTAAATAATGTAGTACTTATGCTTATTCGGGACTCAGCTGGAGTCTGGGGTCTTATTCTTATACGGGACTTATACTTGCCATGAGACTTATTTAGGTTAGGACTCAGTGGAATTCTGAACTCTCTTATTGGCTTGGGCTTGTAAGTCAGGGAGTACGTAGGTACTAGAGCAATCGAATACGGACATAACAGATCCCGGGAGTACCGTAGGTACTACGGGACTTATTACGGATACAAGAGTACCCTAAGGTACTACGGGACTTGCTCCCGGATCTGAGTACGTGGGTACTACGGACCTTGTGAGTCCCCGAGGAGTACCGAGTAGGTACCCTCACAGAGCCCTTCACGGGGATACGGAGCACGTCGGATACGGGAGTACCGTGGGTGCTACGAGCAGTCCAATCTGGGACAGACGAATCTGAAATTGCGGCGGTACTCACAGGACTTATTGGGAGATCATAAGGTACCTAAGGTGCTACGAGAACTTATCAGTCGGGACTTATTCGAGGGCCGCTAAGTGCCGTGAAGGAATTTTCTGAGCAGTTAGATACGGAGACGGAACTTATTCCTTGCTCTGAAGTACCGTAGGTACGACGAGTGAATCTTAGGGAGTACGTAGGTACTAAAGCAGTCAGTCTGAGGACTTATACTGAGATGCGGGAGTACACCAGGTACTACGAGCAGATCACGGGGACTTCTGAATCTGGGAGTACGGTAGTGCCTCACGGGACTTATCTGGAGACGAGGCTTGTCGGATACGGTACGTGAGTGTCGAGCAGATCGGATAAGGACGGAGACTTATCAAATGCGGGGTACGTGGGTGTTCTGAGCTGGTCCGGATCTGAGGACTTATGGGATGCAGGTACTAGTGGGTACTGCGACCCATCTGAGATACAAGGTACCGTGGGTGCTGGGAACTTCGGCAGTTACGGGGTGCCCCCAGGGTTTCTGAGAGACTTATTAGATACGAGACCTTAGCAATTAATCCCGAGGGAGTACGTAGGTGCTCTGGAACATTCCAGTCTGAGGAGTACCATGGGTGCTAGGAGCTTAATCGGTCGGGACGGAGACTTGCTCGGATCGGTGCGAGTAGGTACTACGAGCCCCAGGTCAGAGGCGGGACTTGACCCGGATACGGGACATATCGGAGACGAGTGCAGGCGTAGGTACTGGACTTATTCAGAATCTGGGAGTACCGTAGGTACTCTGTGAGGGCTTAATGGATCTGGAATTTTATTGGGTACTACATAACCTCTGATCACGAGAGGGAGTGCCGTGGAGTCTTGCATAACTATCTGAGTCTTGGGGTGCAGTAGGTACTCTGAGCTTATACAGGTGCGGGGGTGCGTGGAGTGCTGCGAACTTATACGAGATGCGGGGAGTACCAGTGAGTGTACTACAGAACTTATAAATCTGAAGTACTGGCGTGGTACTGAGGCCATATCGAGGCTGAAATTGCAGTAGGTACTACAGAGCACTCAGAGACTTATCAGCATATAAGCTGTTTGACTTCCTAGACCCGATGTCACGGATTAAGTAAGACACAGCCTGATAAAGTACCAGAAGATACTACACGGTCTGAGAAGTCTTGTGCTTTAAGTCGAAACGAGGAATGTTTGTGCTTGCTATTCGAGCAGGAGTCGTGGCATAATCGGGATCTCAGAAATTGCTAATCGAGTCTTGGGAGCACTAATCGGAATCTTAGAAGTACTAATCGGGAGTCTTAGAGCACTAATCGAAATCTCTTGAAGTACTAAATCGGGAGTCTTGGGAGCACTAATCGGAATGTAGAAGTCTTGTGGAGTCATGACATTGTCGGAATGTAGAAGTACTAATCAAGTCTTGGGAGCACTAATCGAGATCTGGGGTAGTACTAATGTCGGAATGAGGAGAATTTACGTGTCATTTAATAATAACTGGTCTTAGGTAGTTTCTGACTATATGAGTTCGGTAACTTACTGCATACTATCTTAATAGATATTATAAACTTTATATATTTGATTGAATAAGTAATATTATCTTTGATAAAATGCTTTGTTGAATAATATAAATATATATTCATAACATATTCTTATTTCTATGAATCATCTTTGCCAAATTGGGAATCATTCCAGGTGGATCTTCGAACTCAGGTTATGGCATTTTCATGCCAACTAGTCGATTTCGATTTTACACTCCGGGACTGTTTGAATTACTGATTTTCGGGGTCTTAACTTCATATTTTGACACTAGGTCCTTGTACTTATTTAAAGCTAAGGTGCTAAGGGTTCTATTCAACTGGAATCACCAGTGGAACACTGGAGCTCAGGATACGCGTCGAAACAACCGGGACTTCTCTATGATCGCGATGCAGGAAATGGGGCACGCAGCTCACTTTGAGTGGATTTTCGACCACATAGAGTCGAAATTGGAATACCTTCTCTTAAAGTTTGATTCTCCTTGAAGTCTATTTACGTAGCCACTTGAATCTACTCAATCGGATAAGAAATAGAGTTATGGCCAAAATACGAAAACTGGTCAAAATTGGGAGCAGTAGCGGTCCTACCGGTAGGACTTTAAGTTTCAGGTGGGTTTGGCCAAAAATGACCGATGCGATATTCTACCGGTAGGACTTCAATCCTACGGTGGGACCTACGAAAAGTGCCCAGAATGTGTGATTTCTCCATTTTTCACATGCACTTTTCCATCCCAACCCAAATCTATACTTCATAATCATTTCCAATACATCTTGTGACCTCTTTTCTATTCAATTCATCTCTCCTTTACATATCTTTCTTCCAAAAACATATCAAGATTCCTTCCAAAACAATTCTAATATGGTTTAAGACCCATACATAAACCAATTATGATGATTAGTTAGGGTTTGTTCCAAACCCTAACTCAACTACTCATAATTAAACCATGAATCCATTCTAAAGGAGAGGATTCTATACTTATTTTGTTCCTTGAGGGTTTAACCAACCTTGATTTCAAGAAACCTAAGGTTAGGATGCCATTCTTTCAAAACCTAGATTTAGAGACAAGATCTTAACCTTACAAAGCCTTAATATTCTATGTGATCCATACCAAAAATCCATACTCAAAGTAGTTTCCATACCTTAGTGAAGACTTTGTTTGGCTTGATCTCCCTCTCCTTCTTCCTCTTCCTCTTCTCTTAACTCTCCTTCTCCCGTCGGTTCTCTCAATTTGAGATAATTTTGGTCTTTAAATCCAGATTTTGCTAAGGCCTTGTTTGGCCCTCAAAACCCATTTTAGGTTTAAGTTGCCCTTGTTTGCAAAAAGTCCCTCCATGTTTGACCATTTTGTTTCAAGTTCGAAATTGTATTTTGGCCCTGAATCTCTTCAATTTATGACTTTTAAGCCCCCTTTTGGACAAATACGATTTGTCCTTAAGTTTTTCTGTAACTTTAGGTCTCGTTTCAGGTTTCGCATTTAACTTATGAAACAGTCAAATTATGCTTACAAAATACCCTAAACATGTCGAAAACGACTAGGGTATATTTCGGGGTGTTACATTACCCTACATTTTTCTCACAGACCACAGCGTCACCAAGGAAAAATAAATAAATATATGAGGGGGATTTTAAATTTAGATAAAATCAAAAACACCACAATGCATCCATGTCTCATACCTATAAGAGAGAGCCAAACAAACCAAAGAGCCTTTCATAGACTTTACGCAAATAAGCAAATGAAGATTTAAATTATAATCTACTTATTTGCATGTACAGTTACTACTTCCTCTGTCTTGTTTGCCAGACCATGTAAACTTGTGATTATAAAATGTCATTTCTTGTCTTTAAAGACATCTCATCCCCTTCAACTTACTTCACCCTGTCTGAGACTTATGGGGTCCTTCTCACATATATCTTAAGAAGGCTATAGCTATATCTCCTTTGTGCCATTTTGTGTAGGATCTATCTATTTCAAGTCGACACCTTGTCTTATTCTTCACTATGTTAATATGGTTGAAAGACAATTTGAGCACAAACTCAAATGCTTTTAAGCCGACTATGGAGGAATATCGGCATGTCGCATACCATTACTTTCCCATAGCGTGGTATTGAAGTAGAGACACCTGCCTCGCACCTGACAACATGGTCAGGTGGTGGAAACATGACACATTGCTGATCTTGGTCTCACCCTCCTTACAAAGCATCTATGCCTTTAACTTTACTTTGGTGGGGAAAGGCCTTCACTTATATGATGTACCTCATCAACCACCTTCTTTGCGATGTTACATAGCAAATCACCCTTTGAGCTATTGTTTCACCAGCAACCCTAACTACTTGTTTCTCAAAATCTTTGGGTGTCTTTGCTACCATACCTTCGCCCATACAACGGAGACCTGAAGCTCGATTTCGTTCTTTGTGTGTATGTTTGGGAAAATAACTCAACACAAAGGGTTATAAGTGTCTTCACTCATCTAGGCAGTGTATATTGCTCAAATGCTATTGTGCAATAGTCATGATTTCACATGCCCATTTATTCTCCTCTCCTCCCTGCATCCTTCAACCTTATCCCCTACTCCTCAAGCATTTCCATTTCCACTTTCTTCCTTCTTGCCCTATCTCCCCTTTCTCCTTACATTGATCCTCCGGAAGCCCTCTCCCTTACCCTCCTTCCCTAGCTATTTCCCTTCCTTCTTCTTTCTCCTCTGATACCAACTTGATGCCTCTGCTGCTTGTTCCATATGCCTCTCCACACACACGCTTTGATTGTCCATGCTCTTACAAGCTGACCGCTCTGGAATCACCCCATGCAAACTAAGGCCAAGTCATGCATTTCAAGTCATGCATTTTCAAGCCTAGGGTGTTGACTGATGCTGCCTCTCCCATACACTAGGAACCTTCCTCTGTTTCTGAGGCACTCTCACTTCCTCACTGGCTTCGTGCCATGGGTTTGGAATATGACGCTCTCCTTCGGAATAATACATGGGAGATTGTTCCTTCCCATCCTACGCAAACAATTGTGCACAGCAAATGGATTTTTCGTACGAAGGTCAAGGCTGATGGCACTCTTGGTCGCTATAAGGCCAGGCTAGTAGCTAAGGGATTTCATGGCTTTACTTAGGCGTGGACTTTTTAGATACCTTCAACCCGATTGTTAAAGCCTGCACAATCCGTGTAATTCTCACCATTCACGGTGACCGGACAATGGGAGAAATACACCACAGCATTGATATCAACAACACATTTTCTAAATGGGGACTTACAAGAAACAGGGTTCATGGCTCAACCTGAAGGGTTCGTAGACCCCTCCAAACCTACTCATGTATGTCGCCTCCGCAAGGCTTTGTATGGACTTAAACAAGCCCTTAGGGCTTGGTTTGACAAACGCAAATTCACTCTCCACCGTTGGGGTTTCTAGAGCTCTGTTTTGGACTCCTCCATGTTTTTCCTCAATACGACTAGCTCACTGATGTTTCTGATGGTATACATAGATGACATTCTCATCACTAGAATGATTACGCCTCACTCATCTACGCTCATTCGAAGTTGACTCAGTTCACCCTTAAGAACCTTGAGGTCTATATAATACTTTCTTGGTTTTGAGGTTGAACACTCCTCTAGAGCCTTCATCTTCTGATCAATGTTATGCACTTGATCTTCTTCGTTGTACCAACATGCTTGATGCTAAACCCAGCAGTACTCCCATTTGTCTCAACTCCAAGCTCGCCTTGAATGACAGCCCTCCCTTCAATCATCCCTCTCTCCACCGTAACACTATCGGTGACTTGCAATATTGATAATACCGATCCGATATCTCCTTCTTCCATTGCAAGCGAGCCGGTCCTTCCTCCCCCCCACCCCATTGGATGGCCGCGAGAAAGTCCCTGCACTTCCATCAAGGCCCCTTGCCTTTGGTCTATCTTTCTAGCCGGCTCCCATCCTCAACCTTGAAGGGTTCTCAAATGCCAATTGGGCCTGCAATGTTGATGATCGGAAGTCTATGAGTGGGGTTTGTGTCTTCTTGGGGGGCAACCTCATCACATGGAGTTCGCGCAAATAGTTTGTTGCTGCATGCTCGAGCACTGAGTTTGAGTATCGGGCTCTCGCTTCGGCTGCCACAGACCTTATTTAGATTCATCAGCTTCTTACATAACTCTGTTCGACGGGTGGCACCACCTCTTCTTTGGTGTGACAATCTTGGTCTTCATACCAATCCTCACATGCATCATGCTCGTACCAAACACATTGAACTTGATGTCCACTACATTCGGGACTTAGTTGCTACCCGCAAAATTGAAGTGCGCTATGTCTCCTCTCTTCATCAACCAACGGATATCTTTACCAAGCCTCTTCCAGTTGGTCGCTTGCCTTTCTTGTTCTCAATGGCCCGAGCGTGGAACCCTCTCGACTGAAACAGGGATGTTGAGAACATTCTAGAATACCTATGGAGAATGATGCACCTTGAGCCCACACCTGCATTCCTCATAACTAACCTCCATACTTAGGTAGTTTGAAGTTACACAACCGTCTTTGAGTTCAAAGTTATTTCCTTCGATATAAATGTTGTGTTCCTCTCTGTTTTGTGTTAAACCAAAAAAATAAAATAATGATGAATGAATTGGTTCTCTTTTATTCTCTCTGAGTTGTTCTTCACTTCTTGCATCTCAATAATACCTTACCTATAAAAAAAAAAAGGTGTTGCACCGATACTAGTATCTATTAGTGTTTAGTGCAAACCTTGTCGAGTTAATTGTCAATCCTTCAAGTAGGACCGAGCTTCAATGCATACGAGAAAGGTAACGCCTACATAAACAAATGCTTCTAGTCCAGTCGGCTTGATTCAATGATATTAATCTAAATAAAATATGGAAAGTGCTTCTAAGCATAATAATGATGCGGAAGAGAAATTTCTTCTCGCTACTTAATCGGAGTCGATTTACTCATATTAGGCTGAGTGGTCCTAAGTGCATTCGAGACATTTGTTTAAAAATAAATAAATAAATAAAACACAAGTCAAATGGTCGAGATTTAACTAGACTATCTCTTTCCTCTTTGAAGGGAAAAAAAGAAGTAAAATCTCTTTAATGCAAAATAGAAGATGGTTTTTTTAGTTCCACCAACGAGGATAACATTTAAACCCCTTACTTTAGACGAAGGCATGGATAATGCTTACATACCGATGTCATCTTGCTCCATATCATTAACATAAACATTTGTGAGGTGCCTTGCGAAGAACAAAATCTAATGGAGAGGGCAAGCATTAAAACATTTGGTTGGAGGTCAGCAACTTGCTTCCTTTTCTTTCTCCTCTGAAAATTACAAAGCCAAACATATAACTCCTGATGTAGATACATGGTATCAACTTATGAGTCTCTGTAAATTTAAATTGAAGAAGAGATTTCCCAAAGTGTTACCATAGTTCTGAATTAAAGACTTACGAAATCCTTAACTTCCTTTATTTCATCTTATCTAATCAATTTCAATATTTCATGAAGTAAAAATAAATTACAAGCAAGACACAAGTACCTAAATTTTAACATTTTCAAAAAAATTGTACCTTTTGAAAACAGTTACATATTTGAATCCTGCAAAAACGAGCGGCTTTGTGGAAGGAGCGAAGTCGATGTCTTATAATCGGAACTTGTATCCAGATGTGTTTAAATATTTCTGATTTTCTCTTCTCTACTTGAACAAACCTCGACTTTTTCCAACATTGCCTCAAATATAGGCCATGTTTGAAAATCCAATATATGGGAACTCTGTTTGAGAACTTCACAGAAGCATATTAAATCCACCACCAACATGGGAGACCTTATGCTTGATTCTATGAACTTGGTACAACAAAAGGTGACCATTCCTTTTGGTTTGCACTGCCGCAATCAAAAGTTATTCCAAGGGTTCATAAAAAAAATATATATAAAGAAAAAAAAAAAAGAGAGAATATCCTTTGAGCATTGAGGGGAAAAATAGATGCTACTAAGCTTGTCACGAGCTCATGGAGCTTATTTTCCTTCTCCACAAGGTCTTCTTTTATTTGCATATCGGATGAACATTGCATGAAATAATAAAGCTCTGTAACCTGTTAAAATAGAAAAAATAGAGTTATTGTTTTCTCTGTATGGGTAGGTCTTTTTCATATCAAAGCGGTGTGGAACCACTTCTTCGATGCAATGATAGCCATTGAAAATCTAATCATGTTCATTTTCATAGTTGAATTGAAGGTTTCCTCATAATTTATCAATATTCTTGAGCAAGCCTTTTTGCTACAACCTAGTTTGTACCTTTTGGAAATAAATAAATAAGGAATCATTTTGAGATCTACAGCTTTACCTTTCCACATGCTTGTTTGAGAGCGGTGCTTTCTATTGGCATTTTGAGAGGTAACCAATTAGTTTGACTTTGGAAATGCACTAAAATAGGCCAAATAGGTTCACCTATCTAATGGAAAAAGAGTCCATTATTAAGTAGAACATGTTTATATTTTTTTTTTTTTTGGTGTACCCAAATCAAAGAATAAAAGTGATAATTGTATATTCTATAAAAAAATAGATAGAATATATAACTAAACGACTCTACTAAAGCATGAAGCGAGAACACCTTTGTTCTAAAGGCCTAGCAATTAGAAAGTGGAGTTCCCTTTTTTCGAATCTTGATCCTTTTCCATCCACACGACTAATGGCTTGCATTGTTCGGCATTGACAAGCTATTACGGGGAGGATGTGAGTGCCACCCCCCTCCCGAGCAATTTAGGTTGTGATGGTATTGGGCGAGACGGAATGTAGTCACAACCACAGCCATTGCTTTTCTTAACTGCTCTTAAACCACAAGAGGGCTACCAAATAATGTATTTGAAGAATGTTGACATCTCATAAAGAAAACAAGGGTTTTTATACGAAATTGTAAAGAACCTTAAAACCATGAAGAACAAAGGGTTAATGCTCTCGAAACACCATCGGATGGATTCGATATGGTCTAAGGTTAAGTCTTTTTATAGCCATGACTAGAATGCCTACTAATAATCATCATCATACCTGAAGTTCTTAAATTTGGTGCATGTCCTCCGATTAATTATATATGTTTCACATGAGTTACAAAAGTTAGAGGAGAAAACAAGACAAAAACAATGATTTCACTAGAGAAGTCTATAACAAAATAAGCCACTTCTAATGTTTTCCACATGCAATTTTCAAACATACGCTATTTGTACAAATAAAAAAACCTAAAATCTATAGTATAACCATATTTGCTAAGGAAGGATTGCGGCTATTTTCCCTCTTGTTTTGCTTGGACAAGAAGCATACCCTTTGTGTAAAACAATACCATTGCTGACATTATAGGCATATTGGATTTTGGAGCTCATTAACTAATTTAGAATTAAAGAGGATATGTTTATCTGCGTGTTTAGTAATACGCTTCAACTCATCCTCTTGCTATGTCACAAAACATCGATGCTTGGAGTTAGTTGTGGGCCAGTGTTTCTTGAGTTTTCTTGCCAGCTGGAGCCCGCGACTCCCTCCTCTGGGATTCTTGCTTTGGGAGCATACATGTTTTCCAAATGCATTGTCGAGTCGAGCTCCGAACATTTGTTCTAGTCTTTTTCTTTCTCTTCTGCCAGCGTCGGATAGCATTTTCTTAGTTTTTAAACTCGGTCACACCCTAGTGCGGGACAAATTAAAATTTAGTGTGACATAACATCCATGTTTCAATGCCCAATGCGCTATAAACTAATTCCACACCTCGATAAGGGCTCTTGATGATCCCAACGGCGAATGGAACGATATGCAATCTGAGACAATAAAATCCGCCATGATTGTTGATTGACCGGACCTGAAACTTCTGCATGATGTCCCTCAAGGGTTAAAAGAAGTTCGAACTTATCGACATCGATTACTTTATGAGGCGATCTTTAGACCTTAAACACATAATGAGTATTGCGTACAAATTGCCTGACCATTACAATACCATAAAATGGTTATTAGAAATTCACAATTTCTAAGTAACAATTGGATAACATCATACAAAATATAAACAATATTAAATCTTATATTTTCCTTTTAAATATGAGGCACCTATCAACATGAGCAAAAATAGATTTATGGCAATCACCAAAATCCAAACCCCAAATCTTCAAATTTTTGTCTGCAGAACCAGTAACAAGCAAAGCTCCATCTGATGAAATATCCATGCATAGCACAGGCAGCTTGTGACCATATATAAGATTGAAAAACAAGGAATCATAAAAACCATAGAAAATGATTCTCAGAGAATGTCAAGATGGTTACTGTAAATCTCAAAGCAATAGTCAGTACCATTTCTATATCCAACCCGCTTGCAAGCCCTAAGCATCAAGATTAGAAAAACTCGTGATGAAAAAATCACAAGAACAAAATTACATTTTACATGATCCTTTCTCTATGGACTTCCCAATAATCTAATCCAAAACAATCCTAAATCGTGACATTATCGTATAATTTTTAACAAGAACAATTTAGAATTTAAAAGCTTTATTACTCGCTTGATTTTGAAAACAAATAATCCAACTCCACCATGCCAAATCTCATCCAAAGCTAAACCATATACTAGCTAGATTTCCGGTCCTTCACTAACAATGATATATATTTGCAATCATAAGATTTAGCTATATAGAAGGGCAGTAAAGAAGGGTAAAGAAGTCATCTCACTCTTACTATACAATCCAACAATGCAATGGATATTAGCATTTGACTAACAACAACCACTTGAACATCATCATTCATTTTCATAGTCCTTACGCAGATACCATTAAAGGCTTCTTCTGAATGTCAGAACAGACGTAATCAGTCTCCTATCGTCCACATAACTAATACAACAATTGCAATTACCACTAAAGAGAACATAGAGCATATTTCAAATTAGAATTCCCATTGTTTTTCACCACATAGTCTATACGTAAAAGACAATTGACAACCTGTGAATTAAAAGACAATTGAAAAGGCCGCATGTGAATTACATAAAAATATTCTTACAGTTATTTCATCAGATATGTTATCAAGTCAGACATGCACTTAATGAGATAATGTTTAACTCTAGTGTATAAGATGAACAAGATCTCATGAGGGTCATTTATATCTTAAGACGAGGAGCATTCATTATTGGCTTGATATTCCTCACTATTATCTCCAATATGGTATTATGCTTCAGAGCAGACACATCTCAAAATAGTATCATATAACAAGAATTTTAAGGTCTACCAAGTATGAGATATATGAACAAGTAAATCCAATAACAAATAAGAGAGTTTAAAGAATAAAGAACACACTTGATTTGGTTGTTGTGTTTATTGATATTCTCAAAACTCTACTTCTTGATCTTCATTTCCTGTGACAAAGCCGTCTCCATCTGAAATTGTTGCAATCGACTGAACAAAGCCACCATGAGCTTTGACTACATCAATACAAGTGCCACTCCTTATGTCAATAATTTCTATAGTCCCACATTCAACAAGTGCATACTTGCTACGAGGAAGAATTAAACCACATAATCCATACCCATAATCAATAGTTCTCAAGCAAGAACCAGTACTTGGATTCCAGAACTTCACTACATTTTTTTTTATGATAGATAAAAGCAAATTATATTAATCCACCAAAAGGAGACCTGGGAAGGCCCAAAGTATGCAGGAGATATACAATAGGGCCCCCAACAAAGGGAAGCAAGGAAAAGAGAACACCTACCCACCCACAACAAAAACCAAAGAAATCAATTACAGCCCACCCAAGTCTGCAAAAAGTCTTACTTAAAGACCTTGGTCTCTCAACACTATGTTGGACCTAATATCTCAAAGATTATTAAAGAAATGCAGACTTCATCCCATTAATCAGGGTCAATCACATTCTCAAAAAACGAGCCATTTTCTTTCCCCGCCATATTGTCTCAAAAATGCAAAGGCATCCAAGCCTTTACGCCGCTTCTAATAAAAGAACCATGCCAAGACAATAGTCTCCTTCTGCCAAAGAAGAGGAACCATGCCAAACAATAGAGTCTCCTTCACGAAGATAACCAGCTAAACAATAGAGCCTTCCACACAAAGAAGAGGAACACCTAGCTAACACCAAAAATAGCTAAAAGCAAACTTGAGAATTTTAGCCTTTGAATAATGATAGATGGTCAACTCCGCTTTCTTCCTTCCCCACACAGAAAACACCTATTAGCCAACGCTCTTCCCCTCTTCTTTAGTTGGTCAAGGGTTGACACTTCACCCCAAGAAGCTTCCCATGCAAAGAAGCCAACTTTTGTGGACACTCAAGGATTCTAGACCAAACAGGAAGGAAAAAGCAAATCCCTTACCGGGGCCAAAAGCAAGTAAAAAATTTTCACCGAAAAACGACCATCAACAAAGTGTTGTCTAAGCTAAGTGTAACACTTCAAACATCATAACGGTGTCCCTAAAGCTCAATGGTAAGTGTTTTTGTACTTGAACTGCTTTCAATAGAATAAATTTCCAATAAATTATTGTTCAAAGATAGTGCTAAAGATGCAAGAGTAGAGCTTCTCGTGTTGACCTATTGCAGTTAAACAAAACAAATTTTCTTGCTAGCTCGTAAAGTATGTAGAAGCTTAAAAACATCAAACTGTCAAAGTAGGGATAGAGCTTTCTTTCCCTGTTGAAGGATTAACATCCCCATTCACATCAACTCCGCCCTTTTACGTACTCTTCCTTCTCGTGAATTCTTCATTTCGCTTACGTTTAGATTCTATCTCATCCAAGACACGTAAAATCTCACTATCTTCCCTCGCCACTTTACTGCGTTTCAACAGAAATGCAATTCTTGTTGAATCTCACAAGGGCAACCCTATCCTTACTTTGTTTGACTTCACTAAACAACAGAAATTTACTGTTTCCAGACACAATGAATTTTCAATACTCACAGCCTTCAGTCCATTTAACTTCAACATAGATCTCTCATCCACCAAGTCATGCTTTATGGTGTAAAACCTAAGTTCAATTCGCTAATCCAAAGGGTGCAAGATACTCTTTCCTCTAGATTAATGTCTATGAACAACCTCTCAAGCAGATGAGCACTAATTATTTGCATA
The DNA here is from genome assembly GCA_016808115.1 of Tetrastigma voinierianum. Lineage (NCBI taxonomy): Eukaryota > Viridiplantae > Streptophyta > Magnoliopsida > Vitales > Vitaceae > Tetrastigma > Tetrastigma voinierianum. The sequence continues at coordinate 245,721 of JAEQBH010003395.1, read as the reverse complement.
CAATGTTTCGGGTTTCAAGATCCCAAACTCTTACAAATTTGTCTTTGGATGGATAGTTTGAAAGGCACACCTAAAGCTCAAGTGCCACCACTCCCGAATTTTAAAAATGCCTAGCTTCAGAGCGAGGGTGGTGGGAGGAGGCTTCGAAATTGTTTCCGCAATCGCAGCCTTCACCAGTACGCCCTTCCTCTCCTTCTTCTCCTTCTTCTCCTTTTTTTTTTTTTTGCTTTTTCGTCGTCGAAGATGGAGAAAAGTTGTCGGAGAAGAGGACAAGGTGCTTTTTTCCAGAATAGGAAATAGCTCCATGTCAGGGAAGAAGAAGAGGGAACTTAGGCTCTTGAAACCCAACCCAAAACGACGTCATTTTGGGTTGGTTTGTATTTTTAAAAAATCAAAACAATCAATGAAACGACACGTTTTGCCCCTCGTTTTCTTTTTTTTTTTTTTTTTTAAATACACTTCCAAAAACGGTTGTTTTGGGCTCCTGAAAGAATAAAAACGACGCTGAGTTTTTTGCATCCCAACCCCTAAGCTCTTGTAAAAACCCCTCAATTACACTTTCAAAGTTGGATTGAAGGGGAAAGAAGAAGAAGAAAAGACTTAAAAGAGGTATTTTTTTCATTTTTCCTATTTTTATTATGAAAAATTCTGTAAAAAAAGTAGAGAACCATTCTCGTAAAATTCTTAAAAACAAGGAAAAAGTTTCAAAAAACTTGAAAAAAATATAGAAATTTCTAGAAACACGTACAAAATAGAAAAAATCAAAATTAATGAAAAGATTGAAAACAAATTATGAAATAATTATAAATAAAAAATTTAAAAGATTTTTAGTTGTTTGAAAAACATGAATTTTTTTTTGATCGATAAAAGCATTATAGATAATAAAAGGAACCTAAAAAGTACACAAAATGTGGAACAAAAGGGAACCAAAGCACCGACAGCAAAAAAAAAAAAAAAAAAAAAAAAAAACAAGAAACCAAACGTAAAACTACCTACTCCCCGTGTACCAAGTAAAAGTCTATAACATCGTATAATCACCACTAAACAAATTAGCCCAAGTCCACAAATTTAAACAAAAAGTTAACTTTAATTTTTTGGGCTGGTTAACCTCGCTCTCAAACACCATATCCGATTCTTGTTTCCATAGATTCCAAAAAAGGCATTCAATGAGGTCAAACCATATTTTCCTCGAAGGCTTTTTACCCACAAAGCAGCCTCCTTGCTGCCAGAAGAGCCGAGGGACTCAATGCAGAATAATCCTAACTAATTCCGACAATTGACAAAAAAAGATCCCATAGCATTTTAGCGAATTTGCAATGGATCAAAAGATGGTCTATGGCGTTTCCTCTTCCTTCACATTACAAAAAACATCTGCTTGCAACCATACCATGATGCTTTCAGCTGGTCCAAAGTGAGAACTCTTGCCCTGTGCACTTCCCAAGCAAACACTCCAAGTTTTGGGGGAACAACTCGATTCCCAACCCTATCCGCGAGGAAAACGGCTGGCCGGGGAAACATCGAAGCGCCACCTTTGTACATGCTCTTACCAAAAAACCTATATCCTTGACATCCGTGAAGAAAGCTTGTCCGCACTGCGAATTCGAGCTTTTGATCATGAAGCGTATGAAGGAATCTGGTCATCTCTTCACCTCCTGGGCCAGCAGAGCTCTTAGAAAGTCAGACCAAGACCCATCCCCCTCTCTAATATTCCAGATGTCTGCAACCTTAGCCTCTTTGTTTGTGGCTAGATTAAAGTGGGGAAACGATCACTCAGGGCCTCCCCACCACACCAAACATCGCTCCAAAAATTGATCCTCCTTCCATCCCCAAGAACAAAGGCCGCGTTCTGGAAGAAAACAAACCATTCTTTCTAATTTCCTTCCATAAACTAGTCCCATAGCCACCTCTAAGGTCTCGAAAGCCATCCCAATGGATCACCTACACTCAAATTTTTATGAACAAATAACCTTTCTCCATAAGGCATTTTTAATATTATAAACCTCCAAACTCTACTTATAAATATATCTTGTTCAACTCAGAGGCTTTTAAACCATTTTTTTTTTTTTTTTTTTTTTTGGAAAACATTGAATATGTTTATAATTTATAGATTTGTAGACAATATTGAAGTTATTATATCATTTTTATTTATATTAGGTAAGGTGCGCCTCACATAAAAAAAGTCTCGGCGCCTAAATGCGCCTGCTTCCTCAAGGTCCTAAGAGGCTTTTTGCGCCCTAAGTGCACCTTTGCGCCTTAAAAATGAAAATCATCCAGTCTGTTCTTTAGGTGCTTGCATTTAAAAAAAAAAAAAAACGGAAAACAACAACATTCTATAAAAGTTTCTAAGAACAACCCATTTCAGCAAGGCATGTATTTTCTGTTGCTTGACAAGACAACATTAATTAGACATTTGCGACAATTTTTATGCTAAATTATTTTAAAAACCATATATTTATTGATCCCAAAAAAAAATTGTTCAATAATCAAATGACTAACTACATTACAAAATACAAAACTTATTGAACAAAAAGCATATCAATTGTACTAGGTAGAAAAACATACCTATCATAGATCCGAAATTTTTGGCTACCATTAGTCTCCAAAATCCGCAAGGATGAAATCAAAGAATTTGGGCCAAGGCTTTGAAGGATAGTTCTTTGTGTACCGATTCTTTTCCCCTTTGTTAGTCTTTCTTCTTTCTCCCTTCAATGTGTTACTCTTAGCTTTGTACTGAATGAGGTCATTCGATTCACATATTCATTTGAGCATTTTTAGCATTTTTTTTAGGGGGGCATTCATTATTCAAGGTAAAAGCTTTCCAATCATTTTTTTTTTGCAATTTTAACGCCCATAATAATCAGTGAAACATTCTGTTGTCTAATGGGGTGTGACCCTGATGTGTTTAATACAACTTTCGTATAAATAAAATGCAACCTAGTTTATATGACTAATATGGAAACAAGCACACTTTTGCCTCAGTAAAATATAAGTGATTACAAATATTAGAGAGTTCTGGGGCTTCCTAATCTATGTATATGTTATGTGCACATGCTATTATGGTAATGTGTAATCCACTCCCCACAAGAACTTTGATCATGGAATGCCGCATTGCAAGCCCATTGCTCAGAGGTACGTCTGGGTATAATTTGATCATATGTGCTTCCTAATCCAAGCTGCCCATGTTCACCCCAACCCCATACCCACAGCCTGCTTCCTCAGAGTGTCACAATGATAACAAGAACGAAAATAAATATGCTTAAACAAGAAATGCATTTAATAAAAATAAAAAGAATGATGTATGATATTAAATGAAAAACAATACATTCGTCACATTGTATCGAGCGCCACCCAGCCGCAATCACAACTTTGACCCATCCGCACTCGTATTTTCACCGTAGCCTTCCCGATTCTTCTTCCAGCCATAAAATATATGAATGTATCAAAAAGTACTTCAATTGATAACAAAATTATTTCTTTAATCATGAATGTTTACTTTATTAATATTCTTATCATACATAGTTATTTTTTCTTTATGTTTTTTCTTTTTTCGGGCATCGGATGAAGTCTTGAAAGATAACATCGTTATAACAATGGATTTCAAAAACTCCATGGAGTAAAGATGACTCTTCTACTTGACTATGGATAGATCTGCTAGATCCAACTGATTTATCAAATGCATTGCATTACCGCACAAATGCTTCACTGAAGCTTCCCTTGAGATCGCCAAGGACTCCATGCAGGTTGCCACTCAAGCATAAACACTTCCCTCCCACTGCTGTTAACATATCCTAAACTCGTTTAAGTTACACCATTAGTATACCACTCAAAAGAGAAGAAAAATAAAAGTAATTAAAAGGGCAATGCTAGTCAAGACACACTGTTAGCAATTAATGATGTGATTCCAATCCAAGAGCAACTTGGATGAAGCACAAAAGATGAAGGAAGGCGCCTGAGGATAGTAGAAGATCTCAAGTATCGCCAAATCCTCTCCCTCAGTGTACAAACGTTCGCCACCTTTGTGAGGAGGCAAACCAGATACGACAACAATCATTAGAGATGTGAAGAAGACTTAATGAGGTAGACAATATTAATAACTGAACTAATGCTGTAAACTGCGGCATAGACCCAGCGTATTTATAGTGAGACATGTTCTTCATGAGCTTTTTGTGTGTGGGATTTGGTATTAATGAACAAAAAGAAATGAGTATTACAGATGATGGACCTCAGATCTGTGTGATGTTTTATGCTAAAAATAAAGTTTGTTTCTGTGATTAAATCACAAGTCCAACAGTTTGAGTTGCCTACCAGATAATGCTGCACTATGATCCCCATTGGCATCAATACTAACGATTTCAATGCCTTCAAGTCCAACAAGAGCCTCAAAGTGACCCATTGATATGATATTATCCATGGAAACACCCGCTTGACCACGCTTCTGCATCCAAAACCCATATATCGTATCTCCGAAAGACCCACACCGATTGATCCCAATTATGAAATACTGACCACATGCTTTTCATTCAAACATAGCACAACTCAAATAAGAAAGAAAGCAAGATGTCATATTAATATCCAAAAAATTTTCACACCACTCATACAAGTGAAATCTACTTAAGTGAAATCGCTTTAGTGTTCATCAAGCTTCCCGATACTGATTTTAATTTTTATACTTCACTCCACTACACCCTTTCAAGCAGGATTTCAACACCTAGAAATAATTGGCATTGAAGAGCAAAAGTGTCATTAACACCTCAATCCAAACAAATGCCAATTCCATTCTAGGTTAAATGAATGATTGTGTCACACAACTCGGTAACATCATTTGAGATCGAGGAGTTTCTGCAGCTTGTTACGCGCTTTTGCACTTTAAGCTCCATAAGAAGTTCTATTTTTACTTTAGTTCATAGAGTTATGTAAAAACTAAGAAGTTAAAAGAACCTATGATGTCCTCGTACATAACAACATGATACAATGAACTAGAAAGACTATATTAAATAATCCAAGATCTAGAAACCCACCCCCTATGAGCAATTTTACACTCAAGAACAATTTTGCAACCAACAATACTTGTGCTGTGACTCTAGTTAGGTATTTGCCTCTTCATCAAGATTAGTGAATGGCGCATACCACATGCTATCTCGACTCAACATGCTTTGAATCCATATGAAACTTTCAAAGTGAGAGCAATGTGAGTTGCAATCACCATGCCTAAGTCAAGCTAAATGAAACTCGCCCCTCAAGTGAACAGGCACCCAGTGTCTAAAACAGAGATAAGTGATCATAGAAAACAAATTTTGAGACCAAAGAGGGCAAACACAATTAGTGCATCCAAACAATTGAAATGTAAGATGCAAAAAGAAATTCCAATTAGGAAAGATCATCAAAATTATGAAAATTCAAACCCATCCACACTTTTGTTTTTTTAAAAGTGGTAGTGGTTAAAGAATCATCCAAAATACTTTGTTATCATTGCACAATATTCAAGTCCCAACTTCCTAGCCACACAGAGAGAGAATCAAACAGTTTAGTGGCTCCATCCAGCCATAAACATGAGTTATAACAAGACTCTCCAACGACTTGACATGTTTTGGTTTGAGGATGCTAACCATATCCCCATGACCCAGCTGACCAGATGTGCCTCTTCCCCAAGTCACCACCTTTCCATCTACAAATATTGCATACATATAAGCAAACATTTGTAATCAAAATTCACAATAATTATAGAGAGAGAGAGAGGAGAGAGAGAGACCGTGGTCATGCGTGAACATGAGCTCCACCGCAGTAAGTGAGAGAGATGGGCCCAACGGAGGAAGAAAAAGAGATGGAGATCCATGAGAGTTGAGGTGTAGTTGCCCATCTTCGCCCGGTCGCGTTTAGTTGTCCATCTAAATGCACCCCAAATTCCATATATTTCTTTCTTCTCTTCTTCTTTATCTCTTTTCAGCTTTCTTCCATCAAGCCCTTGTATTCTTCACTATTATTTGTCCCTCCTAATTACTAACTAGGGCTAAGCCTCCAACTCCAACATCAAATATGGTTGTGATCTTTGTAAAACTTCCAAATTCCAATACAACCCATCTAAATTATATAAATGTCACTGTCAAATTCTTAGATTTAAATGCCTGCAAAAGGAGCATCACATGTGTTATTAATTAACGAAATTTGTACATCATTTATTTTTTTTTTTTTGAAAAATACTGAAGTTTGTATATCATAATACATTGAAATAAAATGACCCAACTATGATAAGTTGAAACTATTAATTTGTTAACATAAGAGGGGATCCAACAAAAGTAAAACATATTGAAGACAAATAGCTTCCCTCTCCTAATTGAAACCATTTAATTATGATGCATCCTTGCTTAGCTATCCATGTTATTGATCACGTACCGTAGAATGTAAATATTGTATAAGTATAGATAATACGCAAAAAAAAGGTAATAACGTTGGGCAGGCATCAAATTATAAGAGTTTGCAATAAAAAATTACCTTGAGAATAAAATAAAGAAGAACTTTGTATGCCTTTTTTTCGACTAAACCTTCAATTTTCATTCCTCAGTAGAATTTAGGAACATATATTGTCTCTAAATTTGGTCTTGTGAACACACACACACACGCAGCCAATGCAAAAAAGTTGTGCCTATGTTTTTGACCAATATGCTAGAGAATGTTAATATTGTATGGAAGTATATACAGAATGCCAAAAAAAAAGGTGCTATAATGAAAACATGGATCAAGTAATAAAAGTTTGTAATAAAAAATTACCCTGCGAATAATGAAAAGAACTTTGTATGCCTTCTTTTGGACTAAACCTTCATCATCCTTTGATTCGGGTTAAGTGCCCTTGTCTTGTGGAATACATACACACACACCAAGTCAAAAGGCGCTCAGAAGCATAGCCGAGCGGAAGCGAGAAGGTAAATGCATCATAGTTGTGCGTATCTAACACTCACATTTAATGGGGCTATTACAATCTATTAAATGCTTATTACAAATATCATACTTTTGTTCTCCTTGACTTTGCAATGGGCGTTGCTTTAACTATTATGAGTCACACGCTAGATTAAACTTTTTGATTCGTAGACACATTTCCTTTCTTTCCTTTTTCCATACTTGTAATCGTTCCAACATGTATTGATCATCGACGTACCCAAAACTTAATCTAATACCTAAAACCTTATTGTGATTTTCATTACATATAATTTTAAATAAGCATTAGTCCCCTCCTCTTTTGATGGCTTCATTTTATATATGATGTAATTTAACACTATCAAAGTCTTAGTTTTAAGTCTTTCCTTAATGGCTTGCACATCAAGTTTTCAACATTTATCGTAACATTTATGGCACCAAACTAACAATGCAGATTATTATGACCATTGGACTCAACCTCCCATTTTGTAGACTTTATATCTACTAGATTCTATAACCAACCCCTCTGGTTCCTACTAATGCACACAAATAGCTAAGTGCGGATAGACCCCTATTCATTTGACATATTCAAGGTGCAATGGACGTGAGGCCCCAAAGGCAGGTGTGAAGAGCAAGTGAGGGAAGATTTGTTAGTTATTTTGAGTTTTATTAGTAGGGAGTCGGGTGTGTCGGTTTTGTGGTGAGTGTGAGATCTGTGGAGAATGGGAGCCTCTCGAATTGTTTTCTCCCCTATTCTGTACCCATAATCCAGTTTACCCATTCTCAACCCTCGAGAATCCAGTATCATTTGGCACATCAGAGCAAATCGTGTTTTGGGAATGATGGCTACAAAAAATTAGATGGAAGAATCGGGAAGGCTATGGAGAGAAGATGAAAGGACGTTCATGGAGAGATGGCTTCGATGAAAGGGGATTTCCAAAGATTGGGTCCTCTTGAAGAAAAAGTAGACTTTATGTTTAAAAAATTATCACTACTAGAGAGGATAGAGCAGATGTTGCAGAAATTGGAAAACCTAGAGAAAGGGGCGCCACCGGAGAACAAGAAGGAGAAGGGTCCCATTCTCGAGGGCCCAAAATCTGGGTTAGAAACTTCTAGGCCCGAAGAAAGTTCCATAAGAGTAGTATCTACTCCACGGAAGAGAACTGCAAAGGAGGCTTCCATGCCAGAAGAGAGCCTTCAACCACCGAAGATAAGCTGTGAGACCGATTATCATAATGAAATTAGAAAGAAGTAGGATAGAAGCACTACACGGCGTTTGGAGACGCCAATCTTCTTTGAAGGCTGGAAACCCAGAGGGATGGATTTTTGCCTGGAGCATTTTTCCTAGTACGGGATGACGGAAGAAAAGAAGTTAGTTTGCAGGAAACCATTAGTCTTGATTGAGAAGCCTTGGCTTAGTTTCAATGCGAAGATGGTAGGCGACCCATACTATACTGGGGCGAGTTGAAAACACGCCTCCTAGATAGCTTCCGATGTACACAAGAAGGCACCCTCTGTGAACAATTTCTATCGCTCCAGCAAGATGGTTCAGTTCGGATTATCTAGCAGCAGCAATAGAGGCTGTGCCAGAGCGTATCCAAGAGAGCACATTCATTAATGGCCTTAAGAACGATGAAGCCGGCGGGACTATCGGAGGTGATGAAATTCGCTCAGAAAGTTGAAGGGAAAGGAATGCGTACAGCCAAAGGAAACAATGCAAGGTTGGGCCGCACAGGAACATGCGCGGGCTCAGCCCATTCGTCTATTCTTCCTGGCCCGCGAGGACTATCCCATTCATACCAGCCATTGGCCCATTCCACCCAATTTAAGGCCAGCCCATTTACACATAGGCTAGTTTCCCCTTCATTAAACCCATAAGACCCGACCAACACCCCCCTTCAAGCTCGAATTTGAACTTTCCCCTTCCGTTGTCTGCTCGTCCCTACGGCCAAAGAAATTCCTTCAACCACAAAAAGCCCTCTGATGCAGAATTGCAGGTGAAGATTGAGAAACATTTGCTCTTAAATGTGATACGGTTCTCATCAGTCACCGTAAGAATTCCCCCGATACTGGGAGATGCCGTAGGCCGATGTGGGACGAGATCGCGGGGTTGTCTTTAAATTAACGGTAGCCTATCAGCCCTAAAAACGAATGAAGCTGTAAGGGAAAATTGCTCATCAAGAAGTCGTTACTATGATCGACAAGGCCGCCATAATTTGTCACAAAATCGATTCGAAATCGTGACATCTTTTCCACCACTACTAGTTATAAAGTTGATGGCACAAGATGATGCGAAAGGTGAAGATATCTAATAGTGAGGTTTCACTTCAAAATATAGAGTGCAGGGATTTTTCGCCTTGATTTGGGCAAAGGCCACATTATTTTAGTGGATGCAGTGGTTGGAATCCTTATGGGGCATGCAAGTAAACTGAAGACGCCTAATGAGGATTTCACTTTTCAAGTTGGGAGAGCGCTGTAATCCTCCTGCGGACCCAACTCTAAAGACCTCCCTAGTTTCATTAAAGCTATGTGGATACACGGTGAAACCCAAGTGAAGGTTTTTCGTTGAATTAGGTCAAATAGGTGTTATGGAGCCGCCATTGGAAGTCGGGCTCCTACACCCATTTGTGAGGATCCCTGGATCAATTTTTATGTATTTTGACCCTCTCCTGCAGCCACCGACGTACTCAGTGACATGTCATCACATTACAAGCCAGTGTATGTACACTTCCTCAAGCACGTGCTGGCCATATTTCCTCGATCGTTACTCCACAAATTCAAAAGGCCGAACGAGCCGTCTCAGAAAGAAATGTTGACTCCGCCGACATTATACAACCTAGCACTAAATTTCATACTCGAGCCATGTTCTCTTAGTTCTCAAAAAAGGGAGTTGGCATTTTGTGTTACTATCACGTCTCAACAAAGCCACACCTCGATAAGTTTCCTCATTCCCTTATTGATGAGCTTTGATGAGTTACATGCGGAGCTTTTATTTTCTCTCAAAGCTAGACCTTCGCCTCAAGCTATCACCGTATTCGTATACCAAATGACAGTCTCCGGGAGCACGTATCTCGTAATGATATGAAGGCCATTATGAATTTGTGGTCATGCCTGGCTTGACTCTCACCAATTCCCTGCCACTTTTCGCCTCTTTATGAATGAGGTGTAGGGAATGTTTTGCTAAAATTTGTTTTGTTTTCTTGGATGATATCTGCATATTCGCACTTCAAGAGCACTAGTCTGCATCTTAGTCATGTGTTGCGCTTCGAATCACAACAACTCTTTGATACGGTAGCAAAAATGAAATCATTGACCCATATTGAGTACTTGGGACGTATCATCTCCAACCAAGGCGTCGCTGTGGACAAGTCCATAATTGAGGTGATGTTACATTGGCCCATTCTTCACTCCTTAAAAGAATTGTGCGGTTTTTTGGGATTAATTGATTAATATCGCCATTTTGTAGCACAATATGGCAAAGATAGCCTATTAGCTGGATGTACTATTGGAAGAAAGACCGTTTCAAATGGTGCCTAGAAGCGGATATCGTATTCTAGACCCTCAAGCTATATCATAGGTTCCTATATATAAAATTATATAATTTAAAAATATGTAAGTTTGTAATTTTTTTAGATTTTTATTTAGTAGAAAACTAAAAATAAAACATATGCACATTATAATTTTCCTACACCTTAGTATTTTTTCCGGAAATAACCTAAATGGTCAATATTATTTCAAACACATTGAGATAAAAAATATCTCAAGTCAATAATAGTTTCGACTAAAAAAAGTGTTCTTATATTGTTGGAGAACAAAAATAATTTTTAAACTGTATCAAAAGTTCCTGATTCCTGTTCAAAGTATGTGAGGCAAGAGGCTTAGCATTTAAGATATTTCCATTTTCGAGAAAAATGGGGAAGAAGGCAAGGGAAGGTAAAGACGAGAGTCAATCAATCAATTATGAAAGAAGATAAAGATGTTTTCTCACGATAAATAAATAAAACACCAAATCTCCAGTACATTTTTCCTCAGATAGTCCATAAAAATTAGCTAGCAAAGGAACGAATTGAAAAGTTTTAGACTTAAGTGACCCTAAAGGCTTCTCTTGTCATTTTCTTAAAAAAATTTCTCTTTTTTTTTTTTTTTCTTTTTTCTCATTGGATCAATCATCAAACCAACATGTCGCGACTTGCTATTGCCATTTTTTCGACTTATCACGAAACTAACAGCCTTCAAAGATTGTTCGTTTGCTTTTAAATTCTCACCTAATTTATCACGTTTTTTTTAAAAAGTTCCGAATGTAAAATTAAATATCTTACTTTTCTATCTCGTAAGCTCACTTTCCACAAAAATAAGAAAAACTCAATCATTATCGAACAAGAAGAAAAGCTAGCAATATACACTACTAGAGATTTGATAAACGGAGTGTCGGGATTCGGCTGGGCCCCATCCCGAATTCAGTTCTGCTTATTTTTTCACTCTCAAAGTTGCCCCATTTAAAAATTAAACAACATGGCGGGGCTGGTGATGGAAATTCCCAAATCCTCACTACATTTTATTTTTTTTAATTTTTTAAATTTTATTTTTTTTATATTTGCTTTTTTATTTTTATTATATTAAAATTAATATTTTTCATAAAAATAAAAATATTATGAATTTTTATAAAATTATTTATTAAAAAACATTTATAATAATAAATAATTATTTATATTAAAAAAGATAAAAATAAAATAACAAAAATTATTTTTAAAATATAATCTGTATGAGCTTATTATTATTATTTTGGATATATGGTTCATATTGCTTCATTTGGGTCCGTCGTCAAACAATTTTATTTTTTTTCAAATTTCACTTTATTTTAAATGAACTTAGCCCTAGTCATTTCCTGATTTCCGAGATTTTCATAAAAATCTCAGCCTCGAGCCACCGACAACTTATCACCCGTAAAATCGGTACTTCCGTCTCGCTTCGTATCCAACGAAACTTTTTGATCACTAGATTTCGCGAGAGACGAATTTAACGGCACAATTCGCTTCATTATCCCAGTGAGATCTAGAGAATTTTCAAAGCCTCGAACCCTATGGTAATTTATTATTTTTATTAACAAATACCATTTTTGAAAATTTCTAATTTTCTCGGGTTTTACAAAGAGTAATAATACTTGAACACGTCTCGGATTTGAGAAAATAAACCTAAACCCGTTTAAAACCCAATTAAAATTAAATTAAACTCAGGTTATTAAGAGCGCAGGCAAGACGGAGAACCCAAAATAACTGGCCCCTGCCATCCCTATTCACTATTTAATGTTAAAAACAACAACTTAATACTTAATGCTAAGTAATTATTCAAAGATTAAGCTCAAAAAGTTCTATTCAAAGATTAAGTAAAAAAAAACAAACACCACCTTAGTCCTTTCTCGCTTAGCTTCCAGATGGCACTTAGACAACTCGCCTTTCAATTGCCGCTGTTAACTCTCACTTCTACCTCGCCGCTATGCCCGCTTTCACCCATGGCTTAGATGCTAAAAGAACTCATAAGAGAACACTTGGAAAAAAGAAACTCTTTTGAAGGAAGAACTCTATACAATGTTTTGAGAAAGCTCTCAACTTTGGTGGTTTGGCAAATGAGGCCACCATCTATTTTTATAGCCACATATAGAAATGTAGAACCTTAGAAGTTTTTTACAAATCAATAGCAAATTTCACTATGTACATGTATTTACAAGAGGTCTCAGAAGACTTGTGATAAATCCCCATTTCCATATCACTCTTCCACACAAGTGTGGACTTTTCGAACTTTTTGAATCCTTCCAGACGGGGAGGTCTCAAAGTTTCTAGAATCTTTCCCACCTCCCACATTGTTCATTTATTTATTCTTTTATCTTTATATATAGAACAGATTAATTTTGTATTTTATATAATTATATATTTCTCCTCTTTATTTTTTTCTAAATTACAAAGTTAAAAATAATAATTTCAAGTTAAGAAACCCTAGCCCCTCCTATTTTCTCTCAGGTGCTCTCTCTTCTAAGTGCCCTTTTTCGTTAATAAGGAGGGTTGTACTTTTAACCATTCTTTTCCTTAAATCACCAATGTATGTGTCTTTTTATAATTTATTTCTCATTAAAGTGGATCTTCCACATGGATTTGAATTTTTAATTTGTTTTTTTGTAATTCTATCGCCCAATTTGCTTGGGGACGTGCGATCAGGCTGTCTTGGTACGATAGTCGTGATTTTTTCTATCTTCTTCTTGCTGCGACCTTTACTAGTGGTATATATATGAGTAGATTCAAATGACAAAACATATTTGTTGAAAACCTTATTATGCTAATTTTTGGGAAAATTCCTCTCTTCCTCATGGTCATTCCTCGAAAAATTTTATTTTGTAATTTTTTTGTTTTATATCCATTCATGCACATAGGTTTTATTATATTCTAAATAATTAATATCAATGTACATACACAAAGATATTTATTTAGTTATTTTATTTATATATTATTATGTCCCTCTATATAATTCTATATCATTTTATAATTTAGTCAAAAAAAAATAGCTGTGGGAGACTTTTCCTAAAGTCTCGTAATTTATTATTGTACATAAGATTTGTATCGGGTTTCAAAGATTTTCTCCCATATTTTTTAATTTCTCCTATTACTTTTTTATTCTTTAATAATAATACTTGGTTTAATTTAAAAAACATTGTAAATTAATCATGGGTTGAAATTACTGGCTTTACCCCCTCGCACATAATATTGCTGGGGGGAGACTCTTGCCACTTGCTTTGAAAATACCAGAATTCCTTCCACCTGAACCAGAGCACCGGTCATAATTGAAACATAAATCATAACCCTTGATTACCAATCGCTCTAATAAGAGAAAATGAATCTCTGAAAACTATTGAGGCCTAGTTCAAGTGGTAAAGGGATGGGATGAACATATAAAAGAATGGGGATCGAATCTAAAACAGAGTACTATAATGTAATATATAAAGTACCTTCAGGTGAAACAAACTAAGAGGGTGGAGGAAGCTAAACATGAGTGATTCCAACAATATTTTTTATAAACACCTATAATTTTTATCAAAGAAAGTAAGCTCAAATAAATTATAAATAAGCTCTTCCAAAACATACCCTCTATATATATATATATGAGTAAGTAAACTTGATCATAGGTTGCCATAGTGATCACTTGTGACGCCCCATTTCCCGGGGGCCCGTTGACAACCCATCAACCCGCGAAATATTTCCCACACATGTCTGGGTAACTGGGACACCATCATTTAAAATCTAAGTGTAGTTTTCCTTTGTACGGGAGTTTCTACCAAGGTACAAAACTTGTCCCAACAATTAATACGACCTCACACAGTGGTCCACATGCCAGTAAAATAAAAGTCACTGGGCTCCTCGCATCATTTCACAAAATACATCAATCATGTACTTCACAAGGTTCAAGAGTTAATACATTACTCTTAACATATATTAAAATTATAAAATTATAATACATGTTATACAACAACATCAAAGTCACAAGTCGGCTTTCTTTTTCAAAACACCTCTTAATGAGTGTCGCTCTCCCGACGTCAGACTAAATAGTGATCCTAATGTGGTAATCAAAGCCCAGAGGATAATTCCCACGGGTTACCCCCACCTGCCGCACACGCTACGCATTAAACAATCACACTCGCAAAATACATGATCCTACTCTGAATGTCTACATGCCCAAAACCCATGTCTCGAGTCCTCACCGACTCCTCACACACATGTCTAAGCCAATGCGAGTAAAAAACAAGCGCTTTCAAAAACAAAAAACTTTTGTTCTCGAAACTTACTAACAGATCTCAGAATATATTGGACTACCCTTCGAGGCGAATCTGTTGGATAACCTTCTGAAATAATTCATGGGCCCATCCGACGTGAATTGTTAGACTATCTCCCAACACAATTCTCCAGAAAATCTTCTGTCGAAATTCCTTTTACAAACATTTTTCCTTTTTATTTTCTTTCATGTCATGCACTCACTCCTAATATTCTAGTTGTCTCAAATGCATACGAATGCATTATGCCAATTCCAAAAATATCCATGGTAATATATATAAAATACGATATATTAACATAATTAATCCATATAAAACGGTTATTCAAATTCACGCAATCAATAACACCAAAATTAGCTCACATGGGCTAATTAACAAACACAAGCAATTCATTTTGAATCACTCAACATCATAAAAATCCATACCAAAAATCACATGACCAATGAAACCCTCGGGTCGGCACTGTTCATGGCCACACAAATAGGGATTTTTCTCCATCGCTCAAAGCTTTGAGACCGAATTTACGCTAAATTAAGACTCGTAATTATCCCTAACTATTTACATGGCTCTAATAAAGAATAACAATAACAGAAAAGATCCCGCACTTTGAGTCACGAACTCCACAAAACGGCAGCTCCATCACAGAGCCCTCGCCGCGCAGATCTGACTTTGCTTCTTGCCTCGGGCCGAGAACCGACCATCCAAACTACAAATCTAGAGAGAAGCTGAGCCTCTGCCTCTCTAAAAGAAAACTGCCCACGCTCAATTCCCTCTTCGCGATTTTTGTCTCAAAATGAAGAAGAAGACTATTTGCTATTTTGTCTTATTCACTCTTAACATTTCCAATAATTCTCGATGTGTCCCTTTCCTTGATTTTTGACACTTGACACAATCTCAAATTAATCCATTTCATTCTTCACCAATCATGCAACACGCGTCATTACGAAAGACATAAGAGCGACTTTTGTCACATCACACGCTCTTTCACTGGGCCGCTTTACTTCGCATCCGACACTCCTGAGACTTAAAAACGTGAAATTCCGACCGTCCCGTGACCCGACCGAAATTCGACATGGTAACTGGGGATTAAGGGCTGTAGATCATTCTAACGCGGCGTATGTTTTCATTTATTCAAGATCTAGTACCCGATTTACCAATTCACTGATTTTAATTATTTAGAAACGTCACTTTCCAGGCTTTACACCACTAAGAAAAAAAATCCGATTTGCCTGCTTGATATGAAGACGTGGCCCTGTGGAGTGCCCCACGTGCGTTTTCATCCAAAGGGCCACCTTTCTTTGGAAAAGAATATTCTCAAAAGAAGATATTTTTTGTGAAGAGTTACAATAAGTTTCGAGTTTATATAAGTTCAGCCTTTGTCGTTAAATCCGTGATTTTGTATCACTTTTTAGGTATGAGGTCCACAAAAAATATGCTAAAATATTTCGATCCAATGGTTGAAAAGCTCAAACTTATATAAGCTCAAGCCAAACCCTTTTTTTTTCTTTTGAACGCTATAGTGGGGCACTATGGCTGGATGGAAGATTTTATTATTATTATTATTATTTTTCTTTTTCTTGAGAGAATGAGATAGTGGGGACAAAGGTTTGGTGGAAGTTTTTTTTTATTGAAGGCTATTATTTTTCTTTTCATGGGAGGATGAATACAAAGAGAAGGGCTAGCAAATTGGGGAAATGAGGATGGTCCTGATGGAGGGAGTATAGGTGGGGAAGAGATCGACCAACAATTGTGGAGATTCGCATTTTGTGGCGTCTCGAGAAAAAAAAAGGGTTTTCTTCCTCAAGTTTTTCAATAGTTTTTATTATTTGATTTTATTGCTCAACTATTACCGATCCATCAAGGCCGTATTATGTATCGCTTTAATGATGACTACATGTGATATGATGCATAGATGCAATCACATGTATTCAAATGTTTTTATTTTTTATAGAAAACTAAGTAGTTTTGTAATATTTTCTATGGGTTTTTAGTTGATTGCATTGTACAGAGTTTCATTGATCATTGCTATTCTATTATAATTCCTTTGATGATGGGTGCTCTTAATATTCTAATTTAATTGATGACATTTAATAAATTATAGAACATTTAACTACTCTTCGTGTTAATTATTGAGGCTTGTGAAATCAAGGTTACTTATTGGGTCGACAAGAATTATCAATCCCGATTTTAAAATTAAATCTTAAAATCGTATTCACCAAATCACGACTTTAAGGAAAATTTAAAAATGTATTTACCATTTTAAAGGTTAATTTTCATCAAATACGTTTTAAGATTAATTTTCAAAACGCATTAAGATGGAATGTAATTTATTTTCAAAGGATGATAAACTATTTTGTTTTCTCCTCGAATAACAAGTAATAGTTTTTTTTCTATTCTGCTTTATAGAAAACACAAAATAAAAGTTATTTTTTCGTCAATGTTATTATATTTTAATTTTTATAATCAGAAACGTTGTTTGTTTATTTTTGCTGTATATTATTATAGAGAAATTGGATTAAAATGGACAAATCCTAAAATATTTGCAAGAATGATATTTTATAATAGTAATCTTAGTGTGTATTTGGAATATTTTTTAAACAAAAATACTTGAACGTGTAAAACAAATTCACCACATTATAACAATATTTTTATGGACATTTTTGTTCGAAAATATGTTTTTTTCTACCTTTTTTGTATTTTAATTTTTTGATTTGATCTGCTTTAATTTGTATATCCTTTTAATATATACACCTCAATTGCTTGTCTCCTTCTTAATTATGCTATATATACTTATCGGTGGGACTAGATGTATAATTGGTGTTTATGGAAGCCATGACGGTTTCAAGAAGATATAGAGATTCATGTTTGATTTAATTGTTATTTCTGAGAAAAGTGTGGAGGTATGGAAGAAGGGAGCTGTGAAGGTCGTCCGAATTTCAGCGAAAAGACTTGAGAATGTAAAACAAAGACTCTCTTTAGTGAGCATCATCACCATTATGTTTTGTCCTCTCGAAAAAATATAAAATAAAATAATAATAATAATAAACATATATGTAGATCATCAAAACTAGGATAACAAAATCACATACAATGAAGAACATCATTCTTCTTACATAATTACGGAACCTTTTTTTTTTTTTTTTTTTTTTTTTTTGGATGCATCAAAAAATTTTCTAACAAAAATATAAATATGTGAAAGAAAAAGAAACACATCAAATCGCCCTTAAAATATTTCAAAAAGAATTTTACCTCATATCTAACGTTAGGCAGAGTATGGCTAGCAATTTCTAAAATATTTAGAAGTTAAAAAATTGATCATTAATGATTACAACTTATGTGGGGCTACCTATTTTAACTGCTTGAAAATGTAAAAACAAAAAACTTGAAAATGCGTTAATGCTTTGAATTTCATCCATTTCTAAATAAGGGACACTCGTGGAATTATCTCCACACCAAACATTGCCCTTGTTTTTCACGCTCATGGCCCCATGGCCACGCGTCAATAGAATAAGAGCTACATTTTTCTCCAATATCTAAAAAATCGGATTGAATCAATCGGTGGTTTGAGTAATAGAATTGTTGATGCGACTCTTTGTTTTAATCTATCTTTCATTATTCGATGAGTGTGGGAATACATTTTTTTTGGAACATGGTCTCATGACACCATGGTGGTACATACTTCCAAAAAATATAAAGTTTTTTCAAGGATAAAGTTAAAAATGTAAAAGTTAAACGATATAAATACTAATAAAATTTCTTCCTCCCTTTATAACCCCCTTTAAAAATCACTATCTTTATAAATTATGATGACTTTTTTTTTTTAGCACCAATGATATCATATAACAACACTTTTTTTTTTCTTTATTTTGGTTCGATGGGAGCTAAAGGAGTACTAAGAGCTTCAATAATTTCTTATAACTTACAAATATGAAACTCGATATTCTAAATTAAATTTTAAAAAAAGCCTAAATAATCCAAATATTTTCCAATTCATCTCTTTCTATATTTCTTAAAATAATATATTTTGAACAAAATGTATTTTACAATTTTATATATTTATATATATTTTTTTTAAAAGAAAATTTATTTTTACAATAAAATAATACAAATATTTTTGTCAGGAGATGATATTAAAAATTGATGAAAGTTTAAATTTCCCAAAAGTTGATTTTCATGTTCTTTAAGTGATGGCAAAGATTTTAGGCCTTGGAGTACGTCGATTTGTTAGTAGGAATTTCTTTCATATATGTCATGAGTGATTTCAATCTTACACTTAAACATATAAAATATGGGCGTGCGGACGGTCGGCGTCCAAAGTTTTAAACCTGGAATGACTCGTAAGATCAAACTTATAATCGTATTTAGATTCCTTGGTTAACTTGATACAGTTTCCCATAAATAAAGTGAAAAGCGTATGAATTGAAATATTACAAGAATTAATTGTTGAATAAAAGTGTTAAATTTCCTAAATGAATAAAATAACATATGCAAAGTTGATAGATTTGAATAATACTTACAAACTGCACGTCAAAATTGTTGAAGTAAACATTGGATTTCGAATGTGAAAACAAGCTATGTGATTGAAAACTTGATAAATTGAAGGAACTCAGAACTTAATGCTGAAATTGCTATGTATATTAGATTTTACTGTATTTAATGAATGAAATAACATCAAGTAAAATTTTGCTAGAAACTTGACAATAAATAGAATTTAAAATGGTTTAAATTATTTTAAGCTTGTTGAAAGCTATGATTTGTTGATTTGACATCGAAGACTTGATTGATTGATTGGTCGACGGTTGCCTTCGCTATCCTTCTCTATTCCTTCTATAGATAGAAACTGGCTGTCCGTCTCCATTTTTGCAACATTTTTGGATTTGTATCTCTTAAACCAATTTTCACATTTGACGATTAATAAAAATGAATGACTTTTGGATTTAATGTTTAGTTTAAATTATGCCAAACAATCCTAAAAATTAATTTAAGAATTTGATAAAAAAAAAAAGATAATGCTATAGATAAATGGAGCTTTGTCCAAATATTACTTTTCAAATAAAAAAATCAATCTAGTACAAATTTTAAAAATAAATTATTCAATACTTAAACTGTAGCTTGTGACTGCGCTTTAAAATTTTCAACTTTGGTGTGAAAAACATCTACGCTTAACTTTTGCAAAAAAAATTAAAACCATAACTACCAACTATGGTTTTAATGAATAATTTATTATTTTCTGAAACATATGTTAATTTGGATTTTTTTTTTTTGGCAACATATATTTGGGAGAAAAGCTTTGTGACACCCCAAATCCCAGGTCGCTGGACAACCCGTCAACCATGGGTGATCATGAGTGCTCTGTAATGACACCACACACCATTAATATTTAGCCCCCTTCCGCGACCTCAGATTTAACTAAAAATCGGCAGAGTCCCTGTACCTGGGACATCGCATGGTGTGGGTGTGAGTGCATAATCGTAGTCATTCACCATCCTTGGTGAATGGGTTATGGACTTGTACTTTGGACGAAGTCCAATGGAGATCCACGGTTTGCATGGTGTTGCATGAGTTAAGGAAATGGAAATGGCTCATTGCATTTCACATGCATTGGGGCACCCTAGAACAAGAAGAAGAGTGGAGTGCATGAGGTGGTTTCTTGAGAGAATTGTTGTTTCTATATCACCAACAAAATATTATCTGAGGTCCATTATTTCAAATCAGAGGGTCAGTTCATATAATGTCAATTGTCGGAGTATGCCCATAATTGATATATACTTGAGGGTTACCTACAAAATAGATTTATCGTAGTGTGTCCATTATTTATATCTGAGGGTTGTCCACTCTGCAAACACAAAATACCTTGTTTGGAAATGGTTTTCATTCATGGCAAAATGCATGTTTCAGAAACAGTGAGACTTATGATGGGCATGATGAGTCGCTGCCTCATTCATGACAAGTAGGATTCTATGTGACGCCCAAAACTCAAACCGTTGACTACCCACAACCCGCTGAAAATCTGAGAGACACGTCTCGTGACGCGAGGATTCATACTCCAGCAAAAAGTTCGCCGAACTCGACTTTCGGAAAATCGGCCCTTACATGAGCCATTTTTCGAACGTTCCCCTCGCACTGAAAAAAGAAATTCCTCGACAAATAAGATATCGCCCGCAGTGGAATCACCATAAATGGTTACTCCCCACCCAAGTCGCATACGCACGCCCAATTTAAACACACACTCAAGTAAATACGTGATCCCACTTGAATGCCCACATGTCCGCTCCCATGTCTCGAGTCCTCATCGACTCCCCCACACTCGCTTCAAGCCATGTATGAGAAAGTGTCACTTTCAAACAAAACTTGTTGTTCTTGAAAATATACTACCGAGATTCGGTAAAAATATGGGACTGATTCTCCGAGTCGAATTACAGAAAGCCCGAAATAGTCACGGTCCCTTATCCGAAATGATCCATTGCCCATCTCCCAACCCACTCTCCGGGAAGATCATCCCCGTGAATTTCTTTCGCAAACCAGCGTCCCCTGTTGCTTACAAACCATGTCATGCACTCACACTCAACCCTCAGTTACTCAAGGCATATGAAAAATGCATTATGCCATTTTCAAAAACCACATACAATATGTCAATATGCATATTCTCAATCAATTACAAAACACACATGTAATTCAACACATTAACTATCACCTAATTTAGCCTTACTTTGAGAATTTACATTATCATCTCCAATGGCTTACAAATGACAAATTTATCACTCCATATAATTGTGTCATTGTGTTAACACATTAAATCATGTCTTAACCTATCTATTTCCACACACAAGCCATTCACATCAAACAATTCCAATGCCAAAACATATGGACATTTATGGTCCATTTGAGCATAAACTCGTGGACCTGCTTTTTACTAGCCCCAACAGCAAGTGGGCTGTCCACGGGCAGCCCACTCCTCCTACATCGGTTCCTCTTGATGGAACCGAATTCCATTGAAGGATCCCACCCGACAACTCATGAACCCGAGGGGGATCTCCTTGCAAGATCTCAATGGATATAGAAACTTTTCCTCAAAACAAATCAAATAAAATCCATGGAGCCAACCTCCTCATGCAACTTTAACATATCTTTAGTAAATAATGCGAGCTAAAGTGATAAATTTTTTTCTTTCTTTTTCAAACACTTGACTCTTTTTCGTAAAATTGGGCGTAGCTCTCTGCTTTTTCTGGACTTCTCCCAAATTTACAAAACCCGATGGGTGCCATTTAAAAACACTTCTAATCTTCCACTTTTCAACTCCCGGCTTTAGGACTCCTTGTCCACAACCCAATCAACACAATATATACCATACATTTATTCATTTCAATCTAATAAAACATTTAAAACTTCTTCAATTCCAGTGCAATATTCTTATCAAAAATTTGGGCTTGAGCCAGACTTAAGCCGACCGCCTAAGTAGTTCATTTTCAAAATATATCCATATGCATATATACATGACAAATTATTCGACATATAAAATATGCAACTATTTATACAATGCAAGCCTGTTATGTCGTCTTCTTCGATGGTTTCGACTCTCACCGCGAAGCAGAGGGTACTCCCACCTACAACACTTGTCTCGGTCCCTCGAAAAATGTTTTGGAAACATATGGAAAAGAATGAGCTGCATATTCGCTGAGTGTACATTTTTATTAAGATAACATTTTCGGCTTATATCAAAATAATACATACTTATACAATTAAAATCAATTCTATGCCTAAACATTTATGCCTTAAACTTTCTTTCTTTCTTTTCGATAATAAATACTTATACAATTAAAAATCCATTTATGCCCAAACGATTTATGCCTTAAATCCTTCTCTCTTTCCTCGATAATAAATACTTATACAATTAAAATCAATCTTATGCCTTAAACATTTATGCCTCAAACTTTCTTTCTTCAGATAACAAATACTATACAATTAAAATTCATTTATGCCTTAAACATTTATGCCTCAAACTTTCTTTCTTTCTTTCTTTCTTTCTTTCTTTCTGATAATAAATACTTATACAATTAAAATCCATTTATGCCTCAAACTTTCTTTCTTTATGATAATAAATACTTATACAATTAAAATCCATTTATGCCTTAAACATTTATGCCTCAAACTTTCTTTCTTCTTTTCTTTCTTTTCTTTCTTTCTTTTCTTTCTTTCTCATGGAACCCAGGATACAAACACACCGAACGCCTGGCACGACGAGGGACACCACATTCCAATCATAACCACTACTCATGAGAAACTCACGCTTGCATAGGGTCTCAAACATAGCACCTTATCACGTGTAAGGATATATTACTCTAGACACCTAATTCCCTCCCCGCTAGTAACCCACTTTACCCCTCTAAATCCCACACGCTTATGTACCCCGTCGACATCGCCATAATACCATATGGGGTTAGGGTAACCATCAAGAAACATTTATCAAACACATTTATAAATCCATTAAATTCCTTTATTTTATCATGAAAACTCATATATATATGCAAATATATTACTATGCATTCTTACACATTTTAAACTTTCATAATACCTTAGCATACATACATATAATTTAGCATAAATATATATATTGATGCAAGATGCAACATGTACATCAAATTTTCATTTACATCAAAACTTTTCATTTAGGCAATATAAACATTTACATTAAACTTTTGTTTTTACATCAAAATCATGTCACTTTTAAGACTCAATTTGCAAAACATCATTTTTACACTCACACAATACCGCTCAATCTTGTCATTTCTCGCCGACTCCCGCTTTCCCCGTCCGATAGTCCTTTTCACCTTTTTCAAGAAAAACCACAACTAACCAGCCAACCATAACTCCATTTAATCCACTCAAACACATTCATTTTACCCAACCACATCACATTCACTTAAATCCGATTTAACCATACTTTTAAAAAATACATAATCAAGGAAATGACCAAATTTACCTTTTTTCTTTACAAAATGACCTTAATGCCCTCAATTCAAATCCTTTGTTCCCTTCATGAATCTACTTTTACTTAGAAATTTCAATAATTCCAATTGACTCTTCCAAATCTGCTATATATTTTCTGATGCCAATTAGTCATTTTACCGATTTTACACTTTCGGACTTCGTTTTGACATACACCCATTTTCCATGTCTTGACTCCATATTTAATACTGATTCTTTATACTCTTGAAGCTATGTGTTAAGGGTTCTTCTCCAATTGAATCACCTAATTCAGAAGCACCGAAACCACGTTATTTATCCAAAACAACCGGGCTAATCTATGCCTGTAAAAACTGAACCAGAATTTAGCTTGGAACATGGCCCTACTTCTTTGAATGAATATTTGGGCCACATAGGAATCAGAATTAGACAATGCCTATTTCTGATGTTTTAGTTCTCCTTGAAGTCTAGTTTAATTAGCCACTCTTGAATCACACAATAAATCGATAAGAAATGAGAAAGTTATAGCTAAAATACATGAAAACTGGTCGAAATAGAAAACAGAGCATTTCCTGTACTGAGATCGCTTCCCAAAAATGCCTGCAGGTCGTGTTTTCCCGCATTTTTTCCTAAGGCTTTTCATCCAATCTCAACTCCTATAGTCCATATACAATTTCAAAAACTATTTGTATTTCATCTTGACATCTCTTTTCTATTCAATTCATCTTTCACAGCATGTATTCTTCAAAAACATTTCCTAATTATTTTCAAACAATTCCAATATGGTATTGTAACCTATACACAACCCAAACATTAAAGATTTGTTAGGCTTATTGTTCTAAACCCTAACTCAATTACTTGAAATTTAAACCATGAATCCATACAAACTATAAAACCCATCTGCTCCATACCTTTTGTTTTTCCTCCTATTTTCTTTCTTTCTCTTCTTCTCTCTCCTCTTCTTCTCTCTTTTCCTCTTCTTCCTCTTTCTTGCTCTTCTCGCTCTTTCCTCACTCAAAAAAACGCGTGAGCCCTAGCTAAAATATGAGACAAAAATGACTTTTTGTTTGTTCCCACCTCTATTCATACTCCATATTAACCTTTAATTGCAATTTTAGTCCTAAAGCATTTAAATATTATAAATCAACTTTGTTATTCCAATGCGGCCCATCTCTACACTTTTGATTTTCACATCCTTTGCTCAATTACTAATTTATCCTTATTCTCATATTATACTTTGGTACCAATCTATTCTTTTTTATGTCATATATATCCTAATTGGATAAGTTCCACTTTTACACCTTGCTTTAGATATAAACTTCTGGTCTCTCGCTTATTTCCAAAATTATTTAGCTTTTAATATACCCTCCACAAGTCCGAAAACTGCTAAGGTATCTTTCGGGGTGTTACATCCATACCCATTTCCGGTCTCCTACTCACCAAAACATAATTTATTGAATAAATTATGATCCAGCAGCTCCCAAATACCATTACACATTGTCACCTTGACGTCACACTATGATTCCCTCAAAACCCGGGGTCCGTTGACTACCCATCAACCTCGCTGAATACAAGTGGATGCTCGTTACCCGACGCCACTTCGCAGAAAATCGGCGTAGCCCCTTGCACGGGGAGCCTCACCAATACAACACCCGCATGAAAATCCTGTCTAAAATGCCTCAATATGGCACTGCTCATGGATGAACCACCACTTGGGGCTCATAAACCACTGTAATACTAATAACAATGTATATATATATTCAACTTATCCAACCATACTGCAGAGTTCAAAGTTTATTTTATACAACACATATATTAAATTAGAGAATTCTAATACAATACGTAATACATCATAACCCAAAAGCCATGAATCCATTTTCAAACATCGTCCTAGTGACTAGTCGCCCCACCTCGTACCTATAAATAATAGTATCCTCGACAAAGGAAGCACGCTCAATAGTGAATCACCCTAAGTGGGCTACTCTCCACCTATGCAAGCAATGTCTGTATCAAACATCACGCATCCAAGCAAATGCATGATCCACTTGAACGTCTGAACCCTGATCATCTCTGCACCTGCAGTCCTCACCACTCCCTCACATTCGGCCTAAGCCCCCAGACAGAGAATTTTGATATGTTTATTTGTTTGTGGACAACCTCCGATGTATATATCAATCGGCCATTCCTCAATGATTGATATTATTTATGGACTACCCTCCGATGTATATCAATTGGGCCATCTCCGACGATTGATATTATTTATGGACTACCCTCCGATCATTTTTAGTTTTAGACAACCCTCCGAAACCATTCACTCTAGACTCACCTCATGCACTCACTCCTATCATCCTAGGGTGCTCCCAGTGCATATGGAATGCATGATGCCAATTCCATTACAGTCTATGTCACATGTAAATACAACATGCATATATTCACATACAAAATTCAATCATTAATAATCATGTTATGTAATTACGCATTTCATCACATCAAAATTAGCTCACATGGGCTAATGATCAAACACGAGCAATTCTACTTGAATTACTCGACCAAACACATTAATTCACAAAATTTATTTTCGTGTCACTATTCTTATGAACAGTAAAACCCTAGGGTTTACCGTTCCGTCACTCATCAAATCATCGGTTCACTTTGTGAACCCGCATTTCACGGCCCTTCCCGACCTTTTCCAAACCAATATATGATTTAATACATAATTGAAAAGGTTCTAACAACCTAAATTAGCTTTGTTTCTCACGGCCGCTCCATTCAAGGTTTCTAAAATTTATAACACCCACCCAAGATTGGGATCGATCAAACGTGCCCTCACGGCCTCATTCAAATTTCAAACATCACAGTACTTAAAGTTAGCGAATAAAACCCAAGTAGGGAGAAACTCTACCTCGCTGGAGTTGTCTAAACTCCAATCCAAAGACTCACGCGAAGCCCTCTCCGCATAGAGCAGCTTTCCTTCTTGTTCGACGACTGCCGACGATCGGATCTCCCGATATTTGCAGAGAAGCCGTAACCCCCTCATACCCCAAAAGAACTCCATTGCCTGTCATCATCCTCCCCCAATTCACGCTTTTGCTCTTGGTTTAATTGGAGAAGACAAGTCCTATTGGCTATTTGTCTTTTATGACTTAAACAATCCATTAATAATTCGTTATGTCCCTATTTTTCCCGCTTTTGACATTCTAAGACTATCTCGGGGTCGTCCATCTTCATCATTTCCTACTTTACGCCACCACTTATGGCATATGATACGTTATATGTGACTTTCGTCGCAGATCGAAACGCGTTTTGGCGCAACTGAACCTCGATGCTCCTTTTCAAAAACGTGGTCGACTCCGACCGCCCTGACCCACGAAATTCCAATGCGCTAGCCAGATTCGCAGACGAATCCAATGGCAGGAAACCGCTTTCACATCCGAGATCTAGAGAATGCAAATCTTCCTGGATTTTTAACCAAGTTTCACCTGTAATCGAAATCATGATTTTGCCACTAGAAATTTGGTTTTTCTCTGTGTCTTACATTCTCTCCCCAAGGAATTTCGTCCCAAATTTCCGATCTATCACAATCACTACACGCATACGCAACGACTCTACCACGCATGTAACATTTAAATATTAAAATCCACTAAACCACGTGACTATCCCTTAAACAAGAAGGGATAGGTAGCCCACATCGTGTCCTCGCGCTTCCACGTTGACTCCTCCACTCCATAGTGCCGCCATAGCACTCTCACTAGCCTCACGGTCTTGTGTCACAAAACCTGATCACGGCTATCTAAAATGCACACTGGTCCCTCCGAAGGTCCCATCGTCAACTCATCTCGTCCCTTCAATCCACCACATGAGCTGGATTCGAGTATACTTCCAAGCATGAAGACGCGGAAATGCCCAGACATCCGTCGCTTCATAACGCCAACCGTACGCCATACGTCTATTCTCTCGAAAAGTATCTCGGAAGGTCCAATGAATTTCGTGATAGCTTCCCACGCCTTGGCCGAACCCGAACACTCCTTTCTTAGCATCACCTTCAAGAAGACGTGATCCCCAACCTCGAACTCTAAGGGTCGACGCCGTATTACTGACAGCGGAAAACGCGTGTGTATAAATGTACGCCATGTGCGCGCGCACGCCGCTTCAAGTAATATAGCGCACGGCACCCGATGACTGATCCACGAGGAGAAGCGTACGGCATCACCTTTACGCTTTAAATATCCGACCTAAAATCATGAATTTCGATTAATAAAAGAAAACTAATCCTATATTATTTGCTAAATCAATCACAGTAAAAACTAGGGTTTTGCCTTCACCGTCATTAATTTGATGAATTTTAACCTAAATAAGTTATTTATTTAATATTTCATATGATTTACGCTAGCGGGTTGATCATGCCTCATGTGATATCTTCTCTCGAGATATATCCGCTCTATCTCGCCAAGCAAAGTGTATCAGATCGCTTGACCCCTCGATCCGAAACGCTTAAATGTACAAACCCTAATGCCACACTTGGAACTCGAGATATCTCTATTCCCCGATTGACCAATTGTTGCTTTATTCATGTCCCTAGGAGTCATCATCTCCCATCTCACTTAGCATGCCAAAGTTGGCCAAACCCTAACATGTAATTATTGCGCAAATAAAGCAAGTCAATAAAATCATACTTATATTAAATAAAATGAAAAATTAAACTAATCCGCATATGCGCTTAGGGTTTTGACAAAACCCTAGAACGAACTCATAGAACATCTCTAGCGTGGAAGAAACCATCAAAAAGAAAGGAGAGGAAAAAAAAAGAGAGAGGATGAAATAAACGATTTTGGAGTGAAAGCCCCATCTCCTCTTCTTCTTCAATCTTTCTTTCTTCTTCAAGCTTTTCCCTTCAAGATGTGTGCCCTAGTGTTTCACCCCAAAGAGGGCTTCTCCCTTTCAAAACGCCCAAAAAACTGCTCCAAATCGCCCTCCCTCTCGATCCCTATGGTTTGATCTTAAATCCTCCATTATGTGGCCCAAAATGGGCTAAAATCCATCCAAAATCGACCTTAACGCTAATGCCGTTTGGCAACGTCGCGACGTCGTTTCTCTCGCAGCCGCGCGAACGCCGCGACGTTGGTTCTCAACGTCACGACGTTGCTGCAGTCCCCTGTTTTTGCTCCAACTTCGTAAGGCCATAACTTTGTCATACGAACCCTCGCTTCGCGTTTTGAAAACGCTGAAGCCTTAGCGCAGAATCCATCCATATATTGCTCTGATCTCAATATGAGCTCATATGATATCTGAAAATGTCAAAACAAAGCAGTAGCCTTCTCCCTGCTGAAGGTGCTGCAATGTTTGCTGATTTTCTTCGTTTTGGAACTTGCGAACTTCTTTGTTCGAACTCCAATTCTTGTGTATTCTTGGTATCCTAGAAAGATCTTGAAGTGTAGAATCCATACAGATAAAGTATGTGGCTTGATGCAATAGGAGATCATATAATGTCTGAAAATGTCAAAATTCACTAGCCTCTCCTGTTGCTTTTGTAGCAGTTTTTCCACCAATTTTGCACAATTCCACCAAATGGATGACCTGATCATAGGAGTGAACTTTAAGAGCATTAGGGCACTTATTTAACATAAAAACACTAGAAAAACTAACTAAAGCATAGGGATAAAATGAGTATTTAAGATACTCATCACACCTGAAACTTAAATTTCTGCTTGCCCCAAAGCAAGAGACCGACTCAAAACAAAACAAAAATTGAAAATGACATGAACAAAAAATAATGAGATGAGTATGATAATATGATTCCAAATGGAAGAATCACTATGAACAAAATTTAGCAATATTAGCCTTTTCAACCAAAATTTAGGATCCTTAAACTTTTAAACTTTCTAAGGAACATGGCAAAGCAACGCATGGTAAGGTGCCAAATCAACCCCCAAGTCCGGGCAGCCGATCTTCCCAAGGAAAAACTAAGTGTAGGTGATGGCATGATCTTCGTTGTATAGCAAGGTCCTAGCACCCCAAACTTAAGCTCAACTCACCTATTTGGAAATAGTTTAACTAAGAAAGGATAAGAACGCACCCTTTTATCTATACCAAAATACCTAAAAATTTCAAATACCTAAAAAATGAAGGAGAATTAGTGCCAAGAGTTTTAGATGAGTGTTCTCAGAGGCTGGATCCATTGGTGACTCCCCCACCACTACATGCACCATGCGATTAAATTCCCTTCAAACTCACTCCCGAACACTCAACCAAACTCAAAGGCCCTAGGTTGTGGGAAGGATCCATCTTCTGTCCCATGTAGCAAGTGGTGAAGTCAATGACTCCTCGGCCGCATTGGCTTAGGGCATTAGGCTTTGAGGCCCCTGATCGTGTGTCTCTGGGATTCCGATTGATGATCCACTTATTCTTAATTCACAAGCCTATTTTTTGACTTTTTTCTCTTTTTTTTTTTCTTTTTCACTTTTCTATTGTTTTTTCATTTTTTTCTTTTAGTTGTAGCTCAATTCAAGAATCCTCTTGACAGCGTCCTGTATCACTCGATGTTAGGAACCTCAAGGTTAGTTGAATTCAAGGCAGCAGAAATCGACCAAGGTATACAAGGGAGACCAAAAAGTGTGTGTGTGGATAGATTCCTGAGAAATAGCTTTGTAGTTATCAAATGGAGGTGACTAAGCTAAGTCACCTATACCAAGCAAGTACACAATTCCGTATCATTTAAAAACCTAAGGGTCCTAGTCCTCACACTTGGTATTTTGAATAGTTGTGTTCAAAATGACTTCTACTAGCCAACAAGGCATCAAACTCACTCATATGAGACACAAAATAAATAAAATAAAGAATGAAAAACACATGCAACTAACAACCAAACAACTAACTAAAACAGGTAAGGAGATACAAAAGTTGGATTTTGGAATTTTTTTTTTCTTAATGATTTCTTGAATTCACCCCCCCAAACTTGAAATGAACATTGTCCTCAATGTGAAACAAAAGCAAGAATGGATAATGAGTACTCCCCTGAGGTTGATCAAGTCTCTGGAAGTTGCTCCAATGAATATGGCTCGCTTTGGACCTTAAGCGGTGTTAAGAGGGGTTAGACCTTAAGTCCAAATGAGAGGAGGCTTGAAAATAGGAAGCATATATGAAATGAAATGAGGGAGGATGTTGAAACCGGATTTGTTCAATTTTTTGTTCTGAACCTCCAAGATACCATAAACTTCCACTTTTCAAGATTCCCGCTCCATAGCCAACTTCAAACCCGCAAAACCCGAAAAACAACACTAAGAAGCATAAGATCAAATGCAAAGGAAAATTTATTCAAAAAACAAACTCAAAAGTTAAAGTAAAAAAAGTAAAAGGAAAAGGAAACTTATTAAAACTTGGGTTGGCTCCCAAGAAGCCAGCCCGTTTTCTTAGAGTCCAGCTAGACTCTACCAACCACGTGAGGTAAAGGATGGGTTGGTGTTCTTGCCTCCAACCTCTCTAAGAGGCTTATAGTTGTGCTCTCAATCAAGAATTTTGAGCATATAAGCCCTCTCACAATCTTATTATTTTTTTGATTTTCATTTTTTTAATTTTTTGTTTACAATGGTTCCTCTCAATTCATTGTTGAAATGAATGATGTACCTATCCCACCCTGAATTGGGATCGGTCTTCTCATTTTTTCACCTCTCTTCATGCATCTCACCCCCATAAAGTCATCTCCGGAAAAGTCTCTACAACCTCCTCTTTACCCTTTCATGATTCCGGAGAAGTTGACTCTTTTTCCTCCCTTTTCAACTAAGTTCAAAGTTTTTGCATCATCATCCTCCACCTTTGAAGCTCTCGCCCTTCAATACCTCTTGAAGTGATTTCTTCATTATAGCTCCAGCTTTTCTTTCTTTGTATTCACCCCTAAGAGTAGATGGTGCAGAATCTCCTTGCTGTTGTCCTTCAAAGGACATTGTAGCCATATTCTCTTGTTCATCTCATATATTTTGCCACTAGTTCTTCTTATAATTATACATTCTCCTCATCTTTAGGTTGTTCTTTCTCAAATGCCGAAATACCGTATGGGCCATTGGAGCCATCTCTTCTCTTTCAAGCTATCAATGGTATGCTTAATTTAAATATTAGCTCCTTGTCAATTCCATGAATTGAATTTTATGATGCTCATTAATTCAGCATAGAACTCTTTTCATTTCAATTAATGCCGCTCTAACTTCTTGTCATTCTCTCATGTGGAGGTTGACTTATCCATTTGATTAAAAACCGAGGCATTCCAACTCTGGAGAGAGTAGTCAGGGCTCTCATCCATTGGACTGAAAATTTAGGCTGTGCCATAAATGCAAGCCGAGTTCTTCTTAATTCATCCATAGCTTCTTAGGTTTGATCTTTGGACTTGTGGAGTGTGCAGAATTGTATAGCTTGTATTCCATGAGGTGTTTGGGGTGGCAGCTCCATCCTGTGGTTCATGATTGCTCACATGGGGTACTCCATCGAGCATAATCCATCGATCCATATGGTTGCCAATTTGACTCTTACTTGAGTTGTCACTCTTTCTTTGATGCTCATTACCAATTGCCTCATTCTTAGTTTTGCTGTCAAGGTGAACCAATGCATTTGTCAACTGATGATAGGATCCACGTGACGAAACCCAGCTTATCTCGTCTCTCCTCTAAGTAGTCCTGTTACTTCGCCTCTCTCTAGCCTGGATCAAAGGAACTAGTCTCTGCTTCTTGACCCTATCTTCGTATGCATGCAGATTAACATCCTGAAACCACAAACAAACAAGAGAGACCAAGTAACAAGTAATGTAAATGGGTAAAATAAAAAAATAAAATAAATAAATAAATGTATTAAATAAAATGTATTAAATAAAAATTTGATCCAAAGTAATATCATGTGCGCATTTGTCAATATCAAACACTAACCTCACCAGCAACGCTTTTCAAAACTGACAGCGGAAAACGCTGTGTGTATAAAATGTACGCCATGTGCCAGCGCACGCGTCGCCTCAAGTAATATAGCGCACCTAAGTACCTGATATCGATCCACGAGGAGAAGTGTGTCAGAGTATTGACTTTACGCTTTAAATATTATTCGACCTAAAATCGTACGAATTCATTAATAAAAAGAAAACTAATCCTATATTATTTGCTAAATCAATTAATTATGAAACTAGGGCTTTGCCTTCACCTCGTCACACTTGATGAATTAACCTAAATAAGTTATTTATTTTAATATTTCATATGATTTGCCGCCATGTTGATCATGCCTACAAGATAATTTTCTCGAGATATATTCCGCCATTCGTCGTGGGGTGTATTGCATCTCTCGCCTTGACCCTCGACCCGAAACGCTTTAAATGTATAAACTGACGCTACGCTAGAACCCGAGTCCCTATTCCCCGATCACCCAATTGTTGCTTTATTCATGTCCCCAGGAGTCATCATCTCGATTTCACTCTAGCAATGGCATGCCAAAGTCACACAACCCTAACATGTAATTATTGCAGAAATAAAGCAAGTCGATAAAAATCATACTTATATTAAATAAAAATGAAAATTAAACTAATCCATACAAGTGCCTAGAACGAAACCTAGAACATCTCTATGTGGAAGAAAACCATCAAAAGAAAGAGAAAAAAAGAAAGAGGATGAAAATAAACGATTTTGAGTGAAAGCCCCATCTCCTCTTCTTCAATCTTCTTCTTCTTCAAGCTTTTCCCCTTCAAGATGTGTGCCCTAGGGTGTTTCCACCCAAAGAGAGGGCTTCTCCCTTTCAAAAACGTCCAAAAAACCGTTCCAAATCGTCCTCCTCTCGATCCCTATGGTTTGATCTTTAAATCCTCCATTACGGGCTCAAAATGGGCCTAAAAATCATCCAAAATCGATCGACCCCTAACGTCGCGACGCCGTTTGGCAACGTCGCGACGTTTCGCAGCTCGCAACGCCGCTGACGTTGGTTCTCGACGTCGCGACGTTGCAGCAGTCCCTGTTTTTGCCCAACTCGTAGCGCCATAATCTCACATACGAACCCGATTTGGGTGTTCTTGGTACCGTTGGAAAGATTTTGAAGTGTAGAATCCATCCATATATTTTTTGATGCAATATGAGCTCATATGATATCTGAAAATGTCAAAATACAGTAGCCTCTCCTGCTAAAGGTGCTGCAATGTTTGCTGATTTTCTTCAAGTTTTGAACTTGCGCAAACTTCTTTGTTCGAAACTCCAATTTTATTATTCTTGGTATCCTAAGCTCTTGAAGTGTAGAATCCGCATATATGGCTTGATGCAATAGGAGCTCATATGATGTCTGAAAATGTCAAAATTCAGTAGCCTCTCCTGTTGCTTTTGTAGCAGTTTTCCACCAATTTTTGCACAATTCCACCAAATGGATGACTACAGTCATAGGAGTGAACTTTAAGAGCATTAGGACACTTATTTAACATAAAAACACTAGAAAAACTAACTAAAGCATAGGGATAAAATGAGTATTTAAGATACTCATCATACATCTGCAGCTATTGCAATAGAAGCTCGTTTGTGAGAAAGGCGTTATTAAGTATCAAACCAACCTTCTCGAGAGTGTCTACAATCAGATCAAGACCCGTTGATGGAGCTCTCTCCACCTCGGTCCAACACTTATAATGGTGACTGCATGGCCTCCCATATATGGTGCTACCTCAAATACGGTGCCATCTGTATACTCGCGATCTTGTTTGTGGGGCGATTCCATAGAGCAAGTGCTCTTCCCAGCTATCCCTTAGATCCCGGGACCTTACGCTCGTAGCATGTCCTCTAACACACATGTAGTCCTCTCGGGAGCCCCGACCATCACGTACGAGGGTGGAAAGCTGTACTCACATCGTCAGCGGAGTGTGCCCATAACAGCACGGAAACTCTTCCAAAAGTGTCGCGTAAACCTCGGGTCCTATCCGGGCGCACTATGGATCTCTTGGTACTCCATGTAGCGACTATCTCTCGAATGTATAGCCGTAGGGAATCTCTCAAGGCGAAGGTCATCACTTGCAGTACAGAAAATGTGCCCGACCGTGAGCCGATCCACTATCACCCATACCACGTGTAACAACCCAAAATATACTCTAGCAGTTTCCGACATGTTTATGGTGTTTTGTAAGTGTAATTTGAATGTTTCGTGAGTTAAATGCGAAACATGGAAACAAGGGACCCGGAAATTTACAAGATTTAAGGATAAAATTGTAATTTGTCCAAAGAGGGACTTAAAAGTCATAAGTTAACAAGATTTGAGGCCAAAATGAAATAAAGGAAACTTGAAATACAAATGGTCAAGAGTTGGAGGACCAAAAAGCAAATAAAGAAAATTAACCCAAAAATGGGTTTTTGAGGGCCAAACAAGGCCTAAGAGATATTTGGATTTAAAGACCAAAATTGGTCTCATGTTTGGAGGAGGAACAAACCGTATGGAGAGAAGAGAATGGGAGAAGAAGAAGAAGAGGAAGAGGAAGAGAAGAAGAAGTTCAAGCAAGACCAACAAGGTATGGAACTAACCTTGGGTATGAATTCTTGTATGAATTTCCATATAATTGCATGGTTATTAGTTGTACCCTAACCTAAGGTTTGTTAGGATTTCATCCTAACCAAAGATGTATTGAAATTAGGGTTAGCAAAATAAGTAGCACACGAAAAGTAGGAGATCCTTAACGAGAATGGATTCATGGTTTAATTAATAAGTAAATGAGTTAGGGTTTAGAACAAACCTTAATTAGCCTATGATTGGGTTGTGTATGGTCATAACCCATATTAAGTGGAGTTTGAGTAATTTATGATGGATTTTTTGAAATAAGATAAGAGTATTGAAAAGAGGATTTGAGTATAAAAGAGATTATAAGATGAATTTGAAATGGTTTTGAGGTGTATATGGAGTATAGGGTTGATTTGGGTATCAACATATGGAAAAAAATGGAGAAAATACACATTCTGGGCATTTTCGGAGGACATGTACCGGTACACCTTGAGCATGTACCAGTACACCCTTCCAGAATTAAACATGTACCGGTACATGTTAGACATGTACCTAAGACACCCGCTGCTTTTTCGCACCAGTTTTAGTATTTTAGCCATAAATTGCTCATTTCTTATCCGATTTGAGTGATTCAAGTGGCTAATTAAACTAGACGTCAAGGAGAACCAAACATCCAGAAATAGACATCGTCAAATTCGGACTTTAAGTGGTCCAAAAATTCAATCAAAGTAGGGCTATAATCCAGCCAAATTCTACTTCAGTTTGCTCATAGAGTAGTCTTCAGATGTTTCGAGAACTGAGAGTTTCTGGGTGTCTGATTTGGGTGATTCCAGTTGGAATGAACCCTAGCACCTTAACTTAAATGAATACAAATAACCAGGTCAGGTATGAAGTTAAGCCTCCTAAAAAAAATAAGAAATCTCAGACTGTCTTAGTGTATCCAAACCGACTAGCCTGGGCATGAAAATGCCATAACTTTAGTTCGGATGATCTCAATTGGAATGATTCCAATTTCTAAGAAAAGTAGATGCATTATGACGCCCCAAACCCGGGGTGTTGACTACCCGTCAACCCGCGGAAATCTACATGTCTCATGTTATGAGACCCATACATGTGTAAAACGGCTCAATAATGCCCGCACATCCATACAACACAATTATATATTTTATACAAAAAGAATTTGTTCACAATTGTGTTTAATTACAATTTATACAAAACTGGGTCTCTTGCCCAAAATTTTTACAAAAATACAAGAGAAGGCCGGTTCCATGGCCATTTCTTCGCTCTTCTAAGGCCTCGACGCGCCCCATTCCCAATGCCTCTGCACCGAAAATAGATTTCCCCGACAGTGAGCAATGCCCAAGAGTGGAATTTCCTACTCGGGTTACTCCCCACCTAAGTGCAATGCAATGGCACAATTTATTCAACACATGCTAATATCACTCATGCATATATTAACAAATTCAATTCCATGAATCATGTTATTCAATTTACAAAGAATAAACATAAAAATTCAGCCATGTGGGCTATAGTAATAATCCCAAGCAATTCATCTTAGAACAGCCCACAAAATCACAATCAGCATGTTATCCACTCGCTGGGCAACAACACAAACATCGCACAAATCACGCAATGAACCGTGGACTGTCCAAAACCATTCTAGGGATTTTCTTCACTTGGCCCAATCTAACCAAACCACTCAGCCATCCGTGCCCCTCAACAAATCCCCATCCATTACATAACCCTTAAACAAAGTAAAGCAAGTAGGAGAAAACCCCTACCTTTTTGGAGTTTGTCTAAACTCCCAAAACTTGGTACCCACGTTGTAGTCTCGTCGTGGAAGCAACTTTGCTTCTGCCACTTCTGAGCTCGCCGGCCCCATCGCCGGAAATCTCTGGTATATAAGGTAGAGCCTCTCCTCTAAAAATCCCACACTTTCCTCCCCTTCCAGCTTCGCTTCTTCTCCTCTTCCCTCTCCCAATCCATTTGGTCAAGATTGGGACAAGAGAAAAGTCCTCTCAATGCCACATGTCAAATTTCTATTGGTTGAGAGGATTACACCTTATCCTCTTATCCAACCACAATGAGATTTTCACCCAATGGCATGATGCCATGTGTCTCAAGTGAGCCCCACTTGAGCTCAAGTTTGACTGCATCTGCACTGGACACGTGTCGCCTCTTGGCCACCCAAAACGTGCCAAGTGTCCTACACCCCTCTCTGCCTTGAAAATGTGAAATCTCGACCGGGCTCCCTGACTCGACGAAATTCACAGAAGCATAGGATTTAGCGAGATGATTCCAACGGTGAAGTCCGTTTCGTCACATCCGAGATCTAGAAAAATTTCGGATTTTCACCGAAATTATCATTTTATCATTCCTTAGGAAATCTGGATTTCTCGGGGTCTCACATGCATTGAGGGACAAGAATACATGAACGATGTGTGAATACATAAGTATTCCTATATAAGTATCTGAAATGCCATATGGAATAGGCATGAAACCTGAATAGGATATGAAACATGAAAATGAACTGAAATATGAACTTGAACATGAATATGAAAGATAAAATGTCATGATCATAGAATGTGATTAAGAAAGGTTATAAGTTCTGAAAGACATATGACAATCTGACTACCTAGGACCGAAGAATGAATGACGACGCCCTGGCTGCGCTTCTAAGACCCGTCAATCTCTACATTCTCGCTGGTGCCACGACACTCCTGTCATGCGGCAGCCATGTTTCGACGGGTGCTTCGACACCTATGCTAATGATATTTGTTGCGTGAGTTAGCACGTCCGACGGCGTTCTAAGACTTTGGCCGGGTGCCACTCAAGACTCCGCCATGCAGGCGTGCATGTCCCGAACTGTCTCTAAGACTTCGCCGATGCTACGACACTCCCTGCTCAGACAGAGCCTTTCGTACTTATTATATCAAGGTCCTACTCATTTCTTATGATTGGTCTAGGTAGTCACAGACATATGATACATTAATCGAATAAAGAATAAGCTCCAGAATCTCTACTTCGAGTCCCGAATGATAATAAACCCGTTATAAGTATAAGTTCGAATAAGAATAAGCTCTCAGAATTCCTAATGGAGTCCCGAATGAACATACGTCCGTTATAAGTATGTTCCGCATAACAAGAAGAAACTCAGAATTCCTACTCTGAGATCCGAATAAGTATAAGTCCAAAGAGGCACCCACGGTACTCCCGTATTGCAAAACAAGTATAAGTCCAAGAGACTCTGCAGTACCTCAGACAAGAAAATAAGTATAGTTTAGTACCTACTCGTACCTCGCATTCAAAATAAGCACAAGTCTCCAGAAAATAAGTATAAGTCTAGTCGTGAACTACCATTCCGTATAATGAATCTGTGATCTGTACCTACGAAAGACTAATGTCCGTATCTGTAGAAGTTTGATCTCACCTCAGATGTGATATGATCCTCGATATGTTCCGCCGACCATCGTACCTACTGCAATTTCTAAGACAAGAATAAGATCTCGTAAGACAAGTATATACTCTGTAAGACATGTATAAGATCCGAAATACATGTATAAGTTATGTAATACATGTATAAATCCAAATATATGTATATGCTTCAGAATATCGGATAAGATCCGAAATATTGGGACAAACTCGTAGTACAAGTAGAAGATCCGTAAGACAAGGATAGGCTCTTATAGTACAAGTATAAGATAATGGCAATTAAAATAAGTTTTCAGAGTACCTACGTACTTCTATACCCGACAACAAGAATACTCACGTACTTCCGTGATAAGGATAAGTTCAAGAATACCATTATATCGTCTGCATTCTATAGTACCTACTAAAAATTCTCTCGAATAAGTGTAAACTCCGTAGTATAAGTATAAACCCTATGGTATAAGCATAAGTTCTGTAAACTCCTACGGGAGGTCTGAGATAGAAAGAAGTATGAGTACGTGATAAGTACCTCCGTCTAAGTATATGTATAAATTCAGTACTGTATATAAGGAATCTAAATAAATCTGTGTCCTACGGGAGATCGGAATAAGAATAAGTCCGCCATGTGTGTAAGATCTGAGTAAGTATAAGATCAGAATGTTATAAGTATAAGTTCCGAATAAGAATAAGTTTACCATAAGTGTAAGATCTGAGTAAGTATAAGTTGCTTTAAGTATAAGTTCAGTACAGTAGACTCTATACTCCTTTGGGAGATGTAAGAATTCTGTTAAAGGTCACAAGGTACAAGTAGACAGAATTATGTCAAGGACATGAATAGGAAAACGACCTGAAAACCTGAGGAAGTCATGATACATGTAAAAGAGATGAATCGATGCCATTATCAGATATATCTAAGCTCGTTTCAATATGATCTACTCCGTTATACATTTGGATTATACGACCATAAAGATTCTAATTATCTGCTATTGCTATCCGTTATTCAGGTTCAGATAGATATGTTTCCACTAAGCTTAGGCAAGCTTAAAGACGGTTTTAAATCCGTAGTACAGAGAAGACGCTGAAGAAACATCCGCATACAAAGAGGCCAACACACTTGTAAGGGTTCACTACATGTAGGTTCCGTGCCTGATTTCAGAATCAGAAAAGAATAGCTTTTGTATTTTGTAAATGGAACTCAATAAACGTGGCGTAGATTTTGATTCGTTATAAGACGTACATACCCATAGGTACCAGACGCTTTTAAAAAAAAAAAAATCGTAAATGGTCCTAAGATATGGTCTCGCATCCCGAACTGCCTGGGATCCGCGACCGGGCCTGACTCGAATCGGTGTGACACCGCTGGCCATGCTTCTATCAAGGCCCGTGGCAAGTGGGTCACAAAGTCCATCGTGACGTGCTCCCACTTCCACTCAGCCACCCTCCAATGGTCAGAGTAAATTCTCACGGGCTTCCCGTGCTCAAATTTCTTAACCTATCGACACGAGACATCGTCGAACAAAGTTCCCTACGTGTCTATTCATCCCACTCCAATAATACTGGTGACGAAGATCCTGATACATCTTCGTGTCACCTGGGTGCACGGAAAATCAAGAGCAATGAAACTCTCTGAGAATCTCCTCTCTCAAATCGGTCAACTAGGGAACCACTACCCGTCCCTTATATCGAAGACTACCATCTGCGTGAACTGGCCCAAATTGGCCACCCGTAATTCCGATCGTACGGCCCCTCGATGGACACTCATCTCTCGCGTCCCGCCACCGGAACCCAACTCACCAACCAACAGACTGCGGTACCCACTAAACTCCCTGTTGCACCCTAAGTCCGCCATCAGAACTCCAAACTCCGTCCCACGCCCCGAGCATCCGCCACTTCGAGAAGCCATACTAGCCAACGCTCCCTCGCGGACTTCCGACTGAGTGCATATTACCACATTTGCTCACGGATGGTAATGCAAAGGAATCATAACTCTTAGAACCCATCCATCTCGCGCTTGCCTCATATCGAGGTCCCATCACAAGTGAAAACATACTTCGACTTTACATTCGAGCACACCTCGAACTCCTCACCGTATAAGTAGTGGCACCAACATTCAAGGCTAAGACTACTACCGCCAACTCCATGTCATGCAATTTTGCTCTTCGTGGATTCTCTCAACTGACGAGAACCATAAGCTACTACCCTCCCGGACTGCATCAAAACACATCCCAATCCGGCCCTCGAGGGCATCACACCACCCTGCTCCCATCCGGACTACCAAGATGGGAGCCTAGGGAGTCTCCTTCAACCCTGGAATGCCTCACTCCACATCCCACCAAACTCGACCTCCTTCCGGTCAACCAGTCATAAAAAGGCTATTCGAGAAATCCATAATGAATCTCCCAATACCCACCAATCCCAAGAAACTATGTGTATCTCGAAGACTCCACTTCGCCTCCTAACTCATCACCGGCCGACCTTCTCCTGGTCGACCGACACTCCCGATGTCGATTGTTCATGTCCAAAACCTCACCTTAGTAAGCAGATCCGCATTTATCAAATTTGCAGACAAAGCTTGATGGTCTCTCAACAACTGTAAAACGATCCTCAAGTGATACTCATACTCCCACTCTGACTAGGAGTAGATCAAAATGTCATCCACGAAGACCACGGCAACTCGATCTAGATAGGGTTGAATGTTCATGCATGAGATCCATGAATGCCACCGGAGCATTCGTTGGTCCGCGGCATCACCGTGAAACTCAAAGTGCCCATACGCGCCCTAAACGCTGTTCAGTGGATATCCGTATCCCTAACCCTACCGATGGTAACCAGCATTTAAGGTTCATTCTGAGTAGACTCGCGCTCCTC
Organism: Tetrastigma voinierianum; assembly: GCA_016808115.1. Taxonomy (NCBI): domain Eukaryota; kingdom Viridiplantae; phylum Streptophyta; class Magnoliopsida; order Vitales; family Vitaceae; genus Tetrastigma; species Tetrastigma voinierianum. The sequence continues at coordinate 204,257 of JAEQBH010003395.1, read as the reverse complement.
TCAATCGATCAAATAAATCAATAATCCTCTGTGAATGGGTGTAATTGATTCTCGATCAGAACCCTATCCAACTATATGTAGTCAATGCACAATGGGAGGGTCTTCATTCTTCTTCGCAGGAACAGAATCGGAGCAATCCCATGGTGAAGTACTGGCCTAATGAACCCCTTTGTCCAATACCTCGTGACTGACTCGAGTCTCGTAACTCAACCGCCATCCTACGCGAGTCATGATAAAGGAAAGTACCAGTAGCGTAACTCGATACTCAAAGTCTACTACCCTCCTCATGGAGGTAAATTCAGTACTATCTAGAAAAACATCTACATACTCGCATACTACCGAGGTGACGGTGTCCGTCTCTCCGTCCCCAGTAGGGGTGCTCGCTAGCCAACCCGCCAACCGTCCCTGACACTTGGACTCGTATACTGTCTGGGGCAAAATGTCATGCTTGTCTCCCTGAAATACCACACGAGTACCTTCCCCGTAGCAAGCTGTAACCCTTCTACGCCACACCGATAACGACCCCGTAGTCGTCACCCAATCAATCCCTAGGATGACATCGAACTCTGACATGTCCATGATCCTCAGGTCCACTGTGAGTAGAGTCCCCGAGATCTCTAACTCGCAACCTCAACATATCATCCCTATTCTCACCCTAATCCTTAAGGGAGAACTCACATACAAAGGCTCCTCTAAGGTCTCAACCTCTAAGCCCAACTCGATCACAACTGATGCAGCGATGAATGAATGCGAAGCACTAGAATCAAATAACACTCTTACCCATAAAGTGAGATAACAAAACGCACTCAGATAAATCAAGATCCACACTCGCCAAGGGTGATGGCGTAGACATGCCCCAACCCCGATGTCCCCGCCTCGTGGCCTCGTCCTCCTCTACTCCATACCGCTTCCTAGCTTGCCTCGTGAAATGTAAGGTGCCCGTGTAGCCCCTGAAATCGAGACCGGCCTCCGGCCTCGTACTGCCGTGTGAGAACGCATCAGATCCCCTCTCCCGTCTCGCTATTGACTGGATCAAAGGCTGCCCCAAAACCTTAGGATCCTTTGCCTCTAGGGGCAATCCTCCTCATGTGTCCAAAGCCGACAATGGTAGCATACCATTCTCACGCCCGACCGGGCAACTCTTATCCGTCTCGGCCCGATGGCCGTGACTCGAACCCTCTCGCGAACTAGAAGCTCTCTTCTTTTCCCCGAACTGAAGAAGACTGACTGTCCTTCCTCTTGCTACTAACACTCGCATCCCGAGTGCTCCGAGCATCCTCTATCTCTCTCTATGGTCAGGGCCGTCCCAACCATGGAATCCATATCCTGTAGGCGAAGTCCTACAATCCTGGCCCGAATGGACAACTTCAGTCCATTCTCGAATCTCCTAACCTTGGCCATGTCTGTGGCCACGTAATCGTCAGCGAATCGGGCTAACTCTGTGAATCTAGCCACGTAGTCCATCACTGTCATCACTCCCTGCTTCAGCTCTAGGAACTCCTGAGCCTTGGCATGCCTCGCAGTCTCTGGAAAGTACTTGCCCATGAACAGCTCCTGCACTCCGCCCATCATAACCTCTGTCTCTAGAGGCCCTGCCCATCTCCACTATACCCGGGCCTCGCCTCTAGCCGAATGCGCCTAACCCGATCCGGGGTCAGACGGAGGCACTTCCATAGCCTCCAAAGAGGCTCTCAATCTCGCACAAACCAATGGTCCGTCACTATCTGCCCCTCCCGTGAACGTCTGAGGATGATGCGCTCTAAATCTCTAGAGGTTACAGGAACCTCCCCGATCACTCCCGCCATGCTAGCCTATGCATATGTACCGCCGCACCCATAAATTTCGCAAAGGCTTGGTTGGAACAAATACCAACTACTGATGAAATGCTCCAGTGGGCGCCGACCAAGACTTCGTGGACGCCCTCTACGCCCCTCGCCCTCTACTAGCCATCTACACGCTTAAAGTGGCGCTTAAATACAATGCAAGATTCAAGGTATAAACATACCTCAGACACTAATCATACACAAAATCACTCTATTATATATCAAGTCCCCATTTATAAGCAATACAAGACAATCAATTATACATTTAAACATTTTTATCAACAAAAATTTTATTTTTTGAAAAATTTATTTTATTTTATTTTATTTTTCAAAATTTTGTCTAATTTGATTTGATTTGATTTGATTTTATTATTTAATTTAATAATAATTTTTTCAAAATTTCAGGATGAAACAAATGTTCATGAACCGGTTCACGAACATCAACCAAAACGACTCCTCAGAACAAGCATCGAGTCGAAACCGGGTCAAAATAGGCCGAAAAAATCGAGTGCACAACCAGTGGCCTAGCTAAAGATCTGCCGCGCCAGCCCGATGCCACGTGTGGGCCCCGCACCGGCCGCGCCCGTCGCGCCCTCCCAAAGACTGCCCATTGCCCACCCACGCCGCCTAGCGCCCGCCTCGAGCACCCCCGGGCGCGAGCCTCCCGCCCAACGCCGCGCCTGGGCCGCCTGAAGCACTGCCGCCCGTGCCGCCCCGCCAGGCCGCGCACCTCCGCCCCGTCGCCACACACAAGCCAGGCCGCGTCGTCTAGCTTCCTAGCCCTCTCGTCACAACACAATTTCAAGTGCAGCCCATTCTCTACCCCAGCACCATTTTTTTTTTCATTATTTTTTTTCCTTTTATTCTGGACATTTTATCCAAAATCCCCTCAAAACCTCTTGTTCTCACATTTATCAAATAAAATTTATTAAAAGTTTATTTCATTATCCAAAAAAACCAATAAATTTCTAAAAATTTATTTATTTTCTTCTTCCAGCTTACACTTTGTAAAACTCCTAATTTTCCACACTTCATCCTATGCTATCAACCACATATTTGCACACAATCTACCAATTCACATGATCACACTTCTATTTCCACTAATTCACTTTATCAAATCACAAAACACCTCCCAAACACATGCATGTAGTGTCCTAGTTTTGTCCCGCGTGATTTCTAGGTAATTCATACCTAAACCGAACATCAAACCACACCCAAGTGGTGATGTTTTTATCTTCTGACGTCAGTTTCAAACCTCAATCTCTAGGTTTCCATATACCCATACTCTACATCAAACCACCCAAGTGGTGATGGATACCCAACCCGAGCCCCTAGGCATTCACAGATACCCAAGCTCGACACAGGCCAGGACGCCTCAAAACCCGGGTCCGTTGATCTCCAACCTCGCGGAAGTGGATGTCGGTACTCGACGCCACTTCAGAAAATCTGCAGATTCCTGCATAAAGGAGACTCGCCCGATTTTCCCGGCGATGCTCTGCAACCCGACGTCCACTTGTATTCCTCGCGGGTTGACCGCAGAAACAATGGACCCCAGTTCATGCCACACAGACGACTTAAATTTTCACATTTCGGGTTCCAAGATCTGGGATCGATCAAACGGCTACCACGCCTCAAACCATCACAAACATCACAAAACACTTAAATCAAGAGTAAAAAACAAGTAGGATGAAACCCTACCTCACCGAGTTTGTCGAAACTCCTTAAACCGAGTCCACGTTACTGTCTCTCCAGAACAACTTTCCTTCGTCTCTCAAGGAACTGGCCTGGCCAGATTTGCCGGAAATCTAGAGAAGGTGCTCTCTCTCTCTCTAAAATATCAAAATCTCAAAACCTAACTTTCGCATCTTTCTCCTCATTCAATGCTTTGTTCCCTTTTGTTTGAGAAGACAATTATTCCCAGTTTGTCTTATTCTCATTTATTCTTTTCCCATAATTCCACTTATGTTCCTCTTGTCACTATTTTGATTTTTCTACCCAATGACATCATGCCATGTGTCAACGTGGGTCCCACCTTGAGCTCAAGTTGATTGAACTGGAGCTTGACACGTGGCACACTGTGTGCCACTCAAATTTCACCATGTGTCCTACACGACGCTCGTTTCCTCGAAACGTACCCGATCACCGACCACGAAAAATCGACGTAGCTAGATTTCGTAAGACGATTCCAACGATGAAATCCGTTTCGTCATCCGATATCTAGAAAATTTTTGGATTTTTACCGAAATTACGATTTTTCCCTTTGAAAATCGATTTTCCTGGTTTCACATTCTATGCCAGGATTGTGAATGTCCTAGGTCAAGTGTGTCAATGCTTGACCATTCATGTGCATTTAGGTGGGGAATAGCCCTGTAGGGACTTATCTCTACTCGGGCGTTAGCTCACCTGCCGCTGGACCCTCCTTTCGTATGTGACATGTGCGCGTATTTAAGGCTCCTTGAGGCCAACACTTTTAGTTTCGCCTAGATCAGCGTCTTGATCTATGTTTCTCAGACATTATATTAACATGTTAGTTTTAATATAATGTCTTGTATTAAGAGTGATGTAATAACTCTTGGTGGCTTCGGTGATATAGATTGTATTTATATGGATAAATGGGCCCTACGTGGCCATTTTTATTCGTATGCGGACCCGATGTGGTCGTCAGATAATACAGACAGTTGCCATGAAATCAGATGATGTTAGGAGCCAGTGTGAGTTCGTACAAAGGAGACTCTGCCCGATTTTCGTTAAACCCTGAGTCCTAGGAAAAGGGGACTCAATGGTGTGGTGTCGGGTTACCCGACAACCACGAATCTTTCGCGGGTTAACGGGTTGTCAACGGACCCCCGGGATTTGGGGTGTCACAAGCTTTGGTAAATGGACGAGACATAAATTTTTATAAGAGGAGGAGCGTTAATAATGGAATGGAAAAGGGACGAAAACAAAAGTAAAATAAGAAAGTGGAGAGTAAAAGAACTTTCATTTTTGCTTCTTTTCACCCAAAAATTTGCTTCCCAAGGTCAGAAGAGTAGTTTTGGCATCCAATGACCCATTTTTTCTTGAGAAATTGTTTGGAAAACTAATGTTTTATAAAAGTATGCTTAGGATTTAATTAAGCTATTTCTTGAGAAAAGTTTAGGGAAGAAAGACTTGGGACATTTGATATGTTTGCTCCTTTAGAAAAATATAAAATAAATAAATAAATAAATAATAATAAACTGGTCTAAAGAAGTTCATATAAACAATTTTGAATTTTTTTAGCCTATAGAATTTATTAGTTATTACTATTTATTTACTATTACATTAAATGTTGAGCTAATTATCTTTTGCTTCGTTTTTTTTCACTACATGTGGTGATTGTTAACGAAACTTTATATAAAAATTATGAAATTATCATTTTCTTTGTGTCACACTAATAAAAGGATTTAGGACAGAATAAAGAAAATGTTTGTAAAAGAGATTATTTTTTATACTTGATTGTCTTATAAAATATCAAATAAAATTAAATGTAATTTTTTTTGAAAGCTTATCACTTTTATGATAGTATCCTGACTCAAACCCTTCCCCTTGCCCATGTCCTGCCTTTAAAGGTTCAACTCTCTAACCAGCTGAATTAGACATGTGGAAAATTAAATATAATTAAAACTATTTAAAAACTAAAATTTTAAATTATTTACTAAAATAAGTTAAAAAATAATAAATAGGATTGAATAAAACATATAATTATTTACAAACTTTATTTATTTTTTAAATTTAATCTTTAATTTTTCTTGTATTTATGTATGAGAAGGATAAAAACGATGGTCCTTTCTAACTAGTTGATTGCCACATTGAATCACTACAGGAAGCCAAACAATTGGCATCAATATTTACTCGCATTTGCAACTTGTTCATATCATTTTCTTCACTCCTTCCTCTCCCAATTTTGCTTTTTTTTTTCTCCATTTCCCATCCAACAACTATCACTCATCTTTTTGTACATTTGTGGGTCTTGTCTAATTTTCTACTTTTTTTTCTCGTATTATTAAAAAATGTTACTCTATCGAATAAATAAATATAATTTCAATTGATTAAATGAATAATGGTAATAAAAATTGTGTGGAAAGTAAAAATATATATTTATAAAAATTACATCATTTTGAATGTAAGACTCGAGAAAATTCCAATTTTCTAAAATGGCAAAATCGTACTGGTAAAATCTAAATTTTGCTAGATCTCGATTTGACTAAACGGACTTCACCGCGTGAATCGTCTTCAAGAAAATTAGCTAACACATCGAATTTCTCGCTCAATTTTATCGAATTTGCACGTTCGGTACTGTATCTGGGTGTCGTGAACGACATGTGATGTGACAAAAGTCACCTGTATTACATGTACTCTGCATATATGTTGCAAGATTAGAGAGATGATGGAAATGGACGGTCGAGATTATACCAAGTGTCAAAATAGTGGAAAAAGGGGACATAAGTGAAATTTTGGAATTTGTTAATGATAATAAGACAAATTTGAATAGTTGTCTTATCCAAAAATTAAAAGAACAAAATGGGCAGTGGGCTGAAAATGGGGGGATGCAGTGGCTGAGACGTTTGAGTTTTTAGAGAGAGAGGGAGTGGCTTCTCTCTAGGTTTTCGGCTGATCGGACCGTTAGTTTTCGACGGAGCAAGAAGGAAAGTTGCTCTACGCGGCGAGGACTACGCGTGGGCACTGATTTGGTGGAGTTCCTGCACCCAAGAGGTAGATCTTTTCATTAAGCACCCATCTAAGAGCCATGTAATACAGGAATGTTCGAGGTTTGTTTTATTGCAAACTCCTGGCCTCAAAAGCTCAACCGAAAGTGAGAAAATTTCTATTTCAGTGGTCGTGAACAAGAACTGAGGGCTTTGCTAGCCTAAGTGAATAGTAACGCATATTTTTGTAAATTCTTGTGATGTTGGAGTGATTCAAAATGAATTGCTTGTGTTTACAATTTAGCCTATGTGAGCTAATTTAAGTATGATGTGGGAATTCTGCATAATATGTTTTTATGTAATTAATTATGTTATTATATATATATATATATATATGTATGTGAATATATTAGCATGAATGTGTTGAATTGGTATCATGTATTTCATATATATATATATATATATATATATATATATATATATATATATATATATATATATATATATGTATGTGGAATATATTAGCATGAATGTTGAATTTTGCATCATGCATTTCATATGTACTGGGTAGCTAGAATATTAGGTGAGTGCATGACATGAAGAAAGGAAAACTGTAACATGGTTACAAAGGAATTTCAATGGATGATTTTCCTGAGAATGGTGTTGGTATATCCAACAATTTCAATGGAGGAGCCATGAATTGTTTAGGTCTCCAACACATCATTTCTCGGAGGGTAGTCCAATACTTTTACCGATACTCGGTAGTGTGTTTCGAGAACAACAAGTTTTGTTTTGAAAACTGATTATTTTACTCGCATATTGGCTTAGGCATGTGAGGGAGTCTAAGTGTGGAGGACCTGTGACACGTGGGTCTGGTCATGTATACATTCGAGTAGGTTCATGTAATTACTTGAATGTGTTTGTTTACCATGCATGTGCACTTAGGTAGAAAATTATCTCTATTGGGCTTTGCTCACCCTGTCAAGGGATCACCATTTTGTGCATAGTGAGAGATTTGGCTGGCGGCACTCATTAGAGGTCGTTTTGAGAAGAAAGTTTTAATTCTTGTGGCTTTGATTTTATAACATGTATTCAATGGTAAATTTTAATATATGTTGAATTAAGAGTAATGTAAAAACTCTTGAACCATGTAGTATATATTTGGTTGGGATATGTTTGTTGTGAGTATTAATGCAGGGGCCCAAGTGGCCATTTTTACTCATTTTAATTGTATATGAACCCGATGTGGTCATGAGATTGGTGTTGGGACAGGTTATGTACCTTGGGTAGAGCTCCCCGTACAAAGGAGACTATGCCCGATTTTGATGAGTGGTGTCGGGTTACCCGACATCCACGAGTATTTCGCGGGTTGACTTAGTCACAACCCGACTCTAGCCTCAGGGCGCCACATTGAAATTATTTTATTATTAAAAACTAAGGCATGATTTATCAATTCAAAATTAGAAAGAGAATCATCATTCTTTTTTACAATATTATGAAACCTATTATTTATATGTTTAATAGAAGTAAAAGTTATAATAAAATAAAACAAACGTAGATCACTTCAAAATTAGAAAACAAATAATTGAATATCATTCTTCTTATGCGTGAATGCTTTGAACTTCATCCCATTCTAATTGAGGGACACTCGTGGAATTTAAGGGTCTTTGAAAAAAAATTGTTTTATTATCCTTTAATTTATTTTCGAAATCAAAACCCAAAAAATTGTTCTATTATCCTTTATTTCATTATTCTTTTTGAATAGTAAGAAAAACCCACAAAATACCAACAAGAGTGAACTCAATGATGACTAGCATTCAACAGTAAGAGAAAGCCAATAATTCCTAATGACAAACAAAAAAGAATGCAGTTTAAATGCCTAAGCTACAAGATGATTAATAAGATCACCCAATGAAGAAAAGAACATGAAAAATCCAATTAGCATAGAAAATCAAGGTAAAGGTGTTATAACAGCACAGTCCATTCAATGACAATACAACCCTTAACTATCAATCATCCATGAACTGAATTGGGAACACCCCATTAACTGAGACAAAGATATTCTCTTGTAATTTAAGTCTTGTATTAGCCTACCATCAATCTAATAGACTTTAGCTGCACCAAAAGGCACTAGAGAAAAAAGAAACTCCATCTCTAGTTAACAGTTTCTCCTGGACAAATTATAGCTCTAAACTTATTTTCATTAAATGTATTCTTACCATATGAATGTTGCATTCAAAAATCAACTTGATGTTGGGCTCTTTGATTCCTTAATAACCCTAAACTTGAGAAAAAGAAAACTCAAAAGCTTAAACATAGGATCCGACATCCTCTTGTATATAACACTCAATACGTTTAAATACCCAGGTTCAAATATTGCATCAGACATGTGCCGGATGAAAAGTGTATTAATAATCATAACAATAATGCACCTCTTTTATAGACACATAAACACCACCACCATTACTCTTTAGCATTCACAGGGGTCCTCATGAACCATTTACTTTCTGATAAAGATAGAAGAAAGCAAATCTGAAGGAGTTGTAACCGTAAAGCAATTTTAGACATACAATTGCTTAAGCAGTTGTTATCATAAATTTGAGGTACAAACTCGTATAAATTGATATGAAACTGTTTGGTCCCCCCAGTTTATGATAGGATGCTAACCATGGAATTATGTTACTGCCTGGAATATCAATTTTACTGATTCCAGTGTTTATCACATTCTGAATCCTGCACAAAAGTTTAAGCACCATCATTAAATACAATTCTTGGTATAGAAGAACTTTTATATCTAAATACATCATACCCGAGGAGGTGATAATTTCAACAATTTGAGGGAGAAAAGACCGTAATGGACTCAAGGATTACAAAATTTCCAAGGGACCGTGCGATCATGAGCATCAATTTCTATTAGAGTTTATGGGAGCTCAGAAATTTCTTCAAGCAACTTGCATTGGCTGAAATTAAGAATCCATATGTTAAGGGGCAGGAATTCAATTAAGACTACTCTCTTTTCCTTCTTGTAACCATCATTCTTTATTGCTTTACTCATGAAAGAAATACATGGTTAAAACAAGTTTGCATGGGTAATTGATTTAAGAAGGTAAAAACATTCTTTAAAACCGAGTTCATCTAATCATGCATATTTGACCAAATATATGAAATATATCTTAATATGAGAAAACTTTGCTAAAGCAAAAAACAAAAAAAGAAAACAAACAAACAAACAAAACAAATAATAGGCAGACACATAATACTCACTGATGCATTGTAAAACATTAAAACAATCATATGAAAATAAAATTTTCAAATCTTTATAACATTTTCAAAACCGTGGCTCTGATACCACGTTGAAGGATCCCGACCCGGATTAACCTCATGAACCCGAGGGGACCTCCCGGCACTCCAATGGATATAGAAACTTTTCCTCAAAACAGTCAAATAAAATCCATGGAGCGAACCCTTTACAACTTTAACATATCTTTAGAATATACGCGGAAGCGGCGGATAATTTTTTTTTTTTTTCTTCTTTTTCAAACACTCGATTTTTAAAAAATCACAGAGTTTCTCTGTTTTTCGGACTTTCCCAAATTTACAAACCCGCGAAACATTTAAAAACACTTCTAATCTTTCAATCCTCAACTTCTCAACTCCGTTCTTTAGGACTCCTCATCCACAACCCTAATCAAACACAATATATACATATATACATTTATTCACTTTTAAATCATCAAATATTCAAACCTTCTTCAATTCCATGCACATTTTTATCGAAGATTTGGGATTCAAATGACTTGGTTTCGACCGCCTACGCATCTCGTCCTCCACCAGGATCAAAGCCCACGAGTCCCTTTTCAAAAATATATACATATGTACATATATACATGACAAAATATTCAATATTTACAAGGTGCAAAATGTATATACAATAAAATCACGTCGTCTCCCTCAATGGGCTTGACTCAATCGCACAGAGTGGGTACTCACCACAGACTGCCCTGGGTCCTCGAAAATGTTTTTGAAACATAATGGCAAGAATGAGCTAAAAGAGCCTGAGTGTACATCATTAAGATAACATTTCAAAAGATCTATCAAGTAATACATACTTATACAATTAAAAATCAATTTATGCCTTAAACTTTTTTTTTCTTCTTTCTTTCCTTTCTTTCTTTCTTTCAATGGAACCCAGGGGATAAACACACCGAACAACTTTTGGCAATCGACGCAGAGGGACAAATTTCATTCCAATCATAACCACTACGTCGCTGGAGAAACTCACGCTTTACACATGTGGTTCCAAATATAGCAGCCTATCACGTGTAAGGATATTACTCTAAACACCTATTTCCCTCCCCGCTAGTAACCTATAACTTTACCCTAAACTCTTACACGCTTAAGGTACCTCGGCCGATATCAGTCATAACAGTCATATGGGGTTAGGGTAACCATCAAGAAACCTTTTTTCAAAATACATTTCTAAATCCATTTAAATCCTTTACTTTATCATTTATACATTTATGCATTCTTTACACATTTTTAAACTTCCATAATGCCTTAACATATGCATACATATATAATTTAATATAAATATATATATTGATGCAAGATAAACATGTACATTAAACTTTTCATTTTACATTCAAAATCGTTCACTTTTAAAACTCAATTTGCAAAACATCATTTTTACACTCACAGTTCACCGCTCAATCCCGCTTGCTTCCCGTCGAATTCCTGTTTCCCGTCCGATAGTCATTTTCACCTTTTTCAAGAAAAACCAACCACATTAATCATAAATTCCCTTAATCCACCATACACATTCATTTAAAGCCAAATTACTCCTTAAGCACTAAAACCCACTCATTTTGGCCAACCTTTTCCAACAATACTCTATACACTCTTTATGGACCCAAAAATTATTCAAAAGGTCTTAAAATTCATGAAACCTCTTTAGATCAGTCCTTTAGTATATCCAATGACACTTTTTAAATTTTCAATTTAAAATTCCCTTCTAAAGCTCCTCAACCACATAATACAAGTTACAACATGTTTTGATGCCAACTTGGTTAACTCCACCGAATCACCTACTGTTATCCTTGATTTATGGGATCTTAACTCCATAAATTTGAAATGGTTTCTTCACTCATTTGAAGCTATGGTTATAAGGTTTCTTCTCCAATTGGAATCACCCAAATCGGATAATAAATGAGCAAGTTATACTTCGATATACTAAAAATCAGAAGTTTGAACTGAAATGAAAGATTACATGTACCAAGATAATGCTCGAATTTCGCCTGTAACGTGGGCTTTTCTGCATTTTTTTCCATATTTTTCTACCCAATTCAACTCTATACTTCATATACACCTAAAAACCATTTACTATGCATCTTGTAATCTCTTTCTACTCAAATCCTCTCACCTTTCTATCTTATTTCAAAATCTATCGTGAATTACCTCAAACCCACTATAATATGGATCCTAACCCATACATAACCCTAACATAGATTAGTTAGGTTTTATTCTAAACCCTAACTCAATTATCACATTGGAATTATGAATTCATCCTCAAAGAGAGGATTTAGTATGCTTCTTGTACTTTTTAATCCAATCTTACTTTCCATAATTATTGGTTTAGATGAAACTTAGCAAACCCTAGGCTCGGGGCAAGATAATAATCATACAAATTCCATATAATCCATACTAGAATTCATACCCAAGGTTAGTTCCATAATTCGCTTCTTAGTTTCTTCTTTCTCTCTTTCTTCTCTTCTCTTCTTCTTCTTCTTCTTCTTCTTTCTTCTTTTCCTCTCCCCTCTCTCTCTCTACGGTTTGGTCTTCCTCCAAATGAGACCAATTTTTGATCTTAAATCCCATGTTTTGTTAAGGCCATGTTTGGCCAAGTCAAAAACCCATTTTTTTTTTAACTTTTCATTTTGCATTGGCCCCCATTTCTCTTTATTTATATTCCATCTTTCTATTTGCCTTTAATCCCATAAATCCTTCTATTTACATTTCATTTTCACATTTTAGATATTAACCCTAGTCTTTTCTCATTTATGACCACTAGGTCCTCAAGTGGTAATGACCACTTTACCCTTGTCTCTAATATTCATTTCGGGTCTCTTATTTTACTTTAAAATTCATTTTTGCTTTTAATATACTCCCAAGTTCGAAAACTCAAGTAGGTATATTTCGAGGTGTTACAAATAGTCTAAAGAAAACTTGGGATTTTTCTAGATCTCGATGACAAACGGGATTGTGGCTGGCTGAATTTGCCTCGTGAAAATTAGCCACCCACCAAATCTCTCGTTGAATTCCAAAGATAGCCTAAATCTCCCCACCTATTTCGATGGAACACAGAATACACATGCATGAGGCCATGTGGATGACACATGGCGAACCATGCATGGACATGAAGACATGTGAGTGACACATTGAAAGCCATGTGAGTGACATTGATGGAGCCATGTGTCACAATGCATGGCAAAGGTATGCATGTGTGACACATGGCAAGCCATGTGTGTGACACATGGCTTTCATAAAAGTCAACATGCATGGCTCTTTTGCCATGCCTATAAGGAGCTCACATGGGCTGTTGGTAGGGAGCAAGGGAGAGCCCAAACCAGCTGTGGAGCAGCAAGGAGAAGAGGAAGGAGGGAAGGAGAAGGAGGAGGAAAGGAGAAGAGAAAGGAGGAAAGGATAGGAGGAGGAAAGGAAAGGAGAAAGGAAAGAAGAAAAGAGAAGAGGAAAGGGAGGAAGAGAGGAAAGAAAGAGGAAGAGGAAGAGGTTATAGCTGAGTAGACCCGAACGGCAAAGAACCCGAACCGCACTCAAGAGGCAGTTTCTCCTACTGTTATTTTGTACGCCTGTGGGCCGTGTAATGGCTTCCACGTGGTTTCGGTCCGGTTTTCCGGAGCGAATTTTGGATGTTGTGTGGTTTGTTTCCAGATTGTGTGATGGTCACACCAGTTTACGGGGTTTCGGATTGTCCAAGACTGAACACTGAAATTGGATGCAATCCCGAGCAGCACGAGCAACCCAAGGCCTAAATTTCCAAGACACTCCTTGTGAATCGGTCCGTCAACTTTGTGACGGCCATAATCTTTCGTCCGAACCCATTCTGCTCTAGACTCTGTATGGAAAGCCTGAGTCTAGAATTTAATAAAATAAAGTGCTCAGCCAAAATATAGGCTAAACATTGGGCTGGGTCACGATATTGAGGAAGGTTCGCTTGGTTTCCGTGAACTTTTTTTTCTAACTGCTAGAATCTAAATGCTTGGGACTGCATATGGCCTGAGCAAGGAATTGTGTGTTGGATGTTTTGTGTGGTATTTACAAAAACTGGACTTTCTGGACTAAGTCCAGATTATTCCTTAGGCCAAGCATGGCCGGATTTATGGCCAGGAATGGCTAATGTGTGTTATTGCCATGAATTCAATCATGCTGAACATGAAATTATAAATAAAGATGGAAATAATTATATGCACATTGGGTTGTATGGCCCGACATACTATATCAGCCCAGAGAACATGAATAATGGCATTACTTGCCTAAGTAATGGTTAGTATTTAATACATGCTTGAATGATGTGTTGACATGAATGGCTTGAATGATAGAAAAGATGTAGTGCATGCTTATGTGATGTATTGGTTGAATATGTGGAATATTAACATGACTTCATGTATGTTAAATATATGAAATATTATTGTGCATTAGACATGAGTGTTCATAGCACACACATAGTGTGGTGTAGAATATCCATGTAGAGGGTCTTCATACATTGGTCATAGGTTTGAGTGCGGTGGCACCGTGCCTTACATTGATTTGTCTTGATGTACCACATTACATGAAAGTGTGTTCATGGTATTGATTTGGCACTGCGTTTGGTGTTGAATCGTGTGGGCTTGGGAATGGGACGAAGTCCAATTGAGTTCCACAGTGTTAAACGAAAATGGAAAATGAAATGTGTCGGCGTAGCAAGTAAGGACAGAATACCCCCTCGGTGAAAAACACAAAAACTTTGGTTAAAGCCGGCGTATCCACGGTGAAAGCCCGAAAAATGTCGGAAGTGTAAGAGATAAATGGTGAGACCCCGAAGGATTACATTTGCCCAAAAAGAATACGAAATAATTAAATAAATATCACATAGACTATGGGTTGTATTGAGATGGGAGTCGGGATTGACTCGGTGTGATTTCCCATTGGCTTACACATTAGGTAGTGGTCGGAGGTTGACTCAGTACTTGGGGCATGTAGAGTGTCGTCTCATACATGCATGTAGATTTTCCATGATAGGACAACATGTATGCCACTGGATTAGTTTGTTGGTTTGATTATGAAATGATCATTTGCGATGCACCTAGGTGGGAATAGCCTTGTAAGTTGTCTCTGCGGGCGTTAGCTCACCTCGTCGTGGGACCCCCTTTTAGGTGAAGGACAAATGCAGTGACGATGCTCCCTTAGAGCCGGGATTATGAAGCGGGCGGTGTGCGCTGATTCTTGTTTATGTATATATTAGAATGAACTAGTTTTAATATATGTTTTGTATTAAGAGTGATGTAATAACTCTTGGATCTATAGAAATGTATGGTCTTGTAACCGTATGGATGAGTATGGATGATGGGCCCTATTTGTTCATTTTACTCAAGTATGGGTCTCATGATATGAGACATATAGGTTTCCGTAGGTTGACGGTGGTCAACGGGATCCCCGGGTTTTGGGGTGTCACATGCATTCTAGTAATTTTACCTAAATATAGTAAAGAGTTGATTCAACAAAGTTGAACAACACTTGGATTAAAAATTTTGAGCAATTATAGAAGATATTCCACTTTTGAAGCATATGCTATCTTTGAGATCTTTAATGAGCAAATGACCTAACCAAAAGTTCTACTAAAAACAATTTTTATGCAATTGTATCTCTAAAATTTTCTCCAACCATAAATCAAGCATTTAAAGATGAAAACAAAAGTGTAAAATTATATTTTTTTTTAATGATGCATGTACCTGAAGAACTTTTTACTATGATGCTTTTTATAACTTAAACTACTCAAGTTCTGGTTTGATCTTATGTTTCAACTGAACCTAGATAACATAGCAGATGGTTATAAAATTGACTTTCATTTTGTAAGTAGACAAGTTGCATGAATGAGATATAAAACCTTTTGGGATTTCATTCCCTGAATCTCATCAGTCTCATTGGATTTTTTCTTTTATCTTAAGAGTTGATGAGATTGGGCATGTAACACCTAAATCCAGATAAGTATCTTGCTTTGTAATCTTTTGTAAGGGGTGTATAAAATTACCAAATTATTCACATTGTATATTTGGAGATGTGAGTAGGAAATGATAAATTATGGAACCGGGATTGTGTGAGAATAAGGTACAATTGTCATTGAGCAAGAAGGACATGAAGGTTAAAATCAAAGTAGAGATGGGCCATCATAGAAATAAAACAAGTTAATTTGCAATATTAAAGAGATGAGGATTTAGTTACAATTAATGGAAATATTAGAATATAAAAATGGGAAAAACAAGAAGCCAAACTCATTTTGGTCTCCAAAGGCTAGGGCTAACGTTTTGGAGAGGAGAGAAGAGCAAGGAAGAGGAGGAAGAGGTAGAAGGAGAAGGAGAGAAATCTGCTCAGGGTATGTTTTTGCCTTGGAATCATGGGTATTTGGATTCTTAAGGTTTGGTATGGAGATTAGTTGCTCCTTTGGTCTAGGTTTTGTGGAAAGATCACATAAACCTTTGAATTCATGAGGTTAAGTGGGTAAAACCCCAATTGGTGTAAAATAAACATGGAATCAACATATTCTTATGGTTCTTAGAAGAATTGGTGGACCTTAGGTTGGATTTTTAGGATGTTTGTCACACCCCCACCCTACTATGGGGAGTGTGCGGCCACTCCTGCTGAAATCCCCAACCGTTACCTCTAGACTAGAAAATCCTTTATGGCTTGGCCGTATTTGCTTGCTTCAATCTCGTATAAAATTTTCTTTTCTAAACTTGTGATTTTATAAAATTTAGGCGACATACTTGTTGTATATAGGACATGTCCCAAAACACAGCTAATACACAATTTTACACTATATAAAAACATGGCAACTTGACAACACTCACACATTTTCATAAACCACATTATGTACATACATATATTCCTTTATAGAAGTTCAAGGTATTTCCATACAAGAATTCTATTTATGCAACACTTATACGATGTCAGGGGACTCTTATTGTGCTCAGTCTGCGTACAATACATTACACGGAAATAGTTTTAAAGCAGAGAAAATAATGGCTAAGCAGGCTCGGTGAGTGTAATAGACTTTTAGAAAATGTTTTGTTTTTTGGAAAACATCTAAAAGCGTAGCTTCCGTTTATTTATGATATTTTTTCAGGAAATCTTTCTTTCTTTGCTTTGCTTTACTTTAAAAGTTTTGAAACTTTTTATTGCCTTACTTGAAAGTTTATAAAACCTTTCAAAAATCTATTCTTGCTTGCTTTATCTTACTTTAAAAGTTTCTAAAACTTTTCTCGGATCTCTCAAACCTTTTCATAAACCTTTTTGCTTCAAAAAGTTTCTCAAAACTTTTCATAAACAGGAACTGAGCTCAATAGCATGCTTTGAAATAAAGCGGAGCTGGCTCAGTTTGTTTAAAATAAAAGCGGGAGCTTGGGCTCAACCGTGCGCTCCAATAGTTGATTTTAAAACTGTATAAACATGCCTGAAATCATCAACCACTGGAGCTGTACTCCTAATAGTGTACCACTAGTGAACCTGCGGGGCACGGGCATCGACCGTGGTGGAAGGACCTAGGTCACATCACCCTAGGTGGAAGGGCCTTGGCCCAAATCACCACTAAGAGGTAAATATGGTGGAATTGACTGGGTCTCCATCACCATAATTTAGTTAGAGCTCTTAATATATATACTCCGGTCAGTACTTGCAGTCTCCTTTAAATGTATGATGCATGTTCTGTAGTTTGCCGACCGAGGGCAATCTAAGGCTCACATGTATGAAATCCCTAACACCACCGTAGCATGTACGGAATACCTCTGATCGGATGCTTGCTTAAGACTAGGGATTTTTGGTTAGGCCTATTTTACAAAATAGACTTTTGTTTGCTTGCTTGCTCTTTGAAATATGGTTTTATAGTTAAAAACCATTGCTTGCTAAACTCATTGCTTGCTTTTAAAAGTATGGTTGAATGAATCAAAACCATTACTTATTTGCTTTTCACTGTTGGTTTAAAAATCAAAACCGTTTGCTTGCTTGTTAAACTGCCATTGCTTGCCTTTCAAACATAGTTTACAATCAAAACCATTTAAATACAGTGCAAAACAGTTCACTTAATAATACACTAGTATTTGGAAAATAGGTTTAGAAACACTCACCTCTTTGTTTCCCAAACTTGAGCACAAATCCACTACTTTGCCTCCTTTGCTTTTAGCTCATACTCCAAGCGAATACGACAGCGTATTAATTACCTACATATAGCGTGTAAATTAGTACTTCACCACGCAAGTCACTTTAAAGGTCACACAATATTCATATAAAGTCAAATTAACAATTTACCCTTAGCGCTAAAAGCCCGTAAAAAAACCCACTCACATTTTGGCAAACCTTTTTCCAACAACACTTTATGGACTCTATTACCCAAAATTATAAGGTCTTCAAAAATTGTGAGGAAACTCTTCAGATCAGTCCTTTATATATCAATGACATCTCTTTAAAATTTCAATGTAAATTCCTTCTCTAAGGCCCTCAACCACATAACACAGAGATTTACAGCATGTTTTTGATTCCAAACTCACTGAATCACCTACTGTTATCCCTTGATTTCTGGGATCTTAACTCCCATGTAAATTGAAAAATGGTTTCTTCACTCATTTAAATCTATGGTTCTAAAGGTTTCCTTCTCTAGTGGAATCACCCAATTTGGATCACCAAAATTCAAGTTATTGTATTTTATATCTAGATTACTCAAATTGGCAGAACAGAATCTGCACATAGCTCCACTTAGAAAAATTTTTGGGCACTTTGGGTTCACAATTTGTAGAAACTTCCTTCAGATAACTTATTGACCTAAAAGTCTATTTTACCCAGAATTTTGAATCACTCAATTTGGATGAGTGAAACTCCACTTATGGCCAAAACACTACAACCATACCCAAAACAGAGCAAAATCAGTAGGCTACACAGAGCTCTTGCTTCGATCCATGTTGGGAGCCTTAGAGCTACCACAGTAATTGCTCTTGGTTCCTTCTATACATTGTAGCCCTATCTCTTATGGTTCTTTATCAATTAGAATCAATTCATTTGGATGATTATAACTTAATCTATAACAAAAACAAAAACAGGGGTTTTACCAAATTTTGACAGAATTTTCTTTAAAAACCCAATATTCTTCTTTTTACAACAATTCCTCAAAACCAACATGGAATTCATCCAAAACAACTTCACAACACTTGAATTGGTGCTTTGGAACCTCAAACCACAAAATCCTAGGTGAAAATGCAAGAACTCTACCTAAGGTCCTCCAATTCTTTATAAAACCACATAAATGTGATGATTCCATGTTTGTGTATACTAATTAAGGTTTTACACATGAGATTCAACAAAATCTAGGATTTGGGTGATCTCTTCCAAAACCTTAGACAAGGAGGAACAATCTCCATGGAAAATTCATACTAAAAGTCCTAGACATCAAAATACACTTAATTCCAAGACATACATACCTTGATCTTCTTCTCCTCCTCCTCCTCCTCCTCCTTCTTCTTCCTTCTCTTCCTCTTCCTTCTCCTGGCTCTCTCAGCCTTCTCCTCTCATTGACCCTAGCTTTGGGAGACCAAAAATATGATTTTGGCTTTTGTTTTTCCCCATTATTATAATATCAGCTTTTCATTAATTGAAATTTGACCCTCATCTCTTTAATTTTCAATTGTAACTTATCTTCATTTGTATTGTGGCCCATCTCTACATTTTAATGATTTCATATTCATGTCCATTTGCTAAATGACAATTGGCACCTTGTTCTCATACACAAATCCCGGCTATAAACTTTCATTTCTACTTTAGTCTCAAAATACTACTATGTGACACTTAGAGCTCTTATATGCCCCTACAGTTGTTGTACTGTACACTCTCCCGGGACGGGGCGTTACAATGTTCACCTAGGGTTTGGGTTATGAAGTTCCAAAGAACCAATACAAGTATTTTGAAGTTGTTTTGGAAGATTTCCATGATGATTCTTGAGGTGTTATGGATTATAGAAGTTGTATGAAGTGAAATGGTATCAAAAGTGGGCAAAAATATCAAATCTGGGCAAATTTCGGAAGGTGTACCGGTACAGGTACAAAGGTGTACTGATACACCCCACCAGAGGCCAACCATTACCGGTACAGGTCCAACCTATACCGGTACAGGCCAACATAATGCAACCTGTACCGGTACAGGTCCAGGGTGTACCGGTACAGGTGTGCCCAAAAATGCCAGAATGTTGTGTTTTTGTGTAATTAAGCCCGAATTCGTACACCGATAGTTTATGAATCTTAGTAAATGATTAAGAGAGGTTCAAATAAGATTGGAACTCGACGAAAAACATAGCGTACCTCGCCTTAGGCCCGAGCGCGGTCGTTGAGTGTGATTAAAGTATGGGAAATACGTTAAGTTTATCGTGATCGTGAGCGATTAATATGTCGTCGTGATCGTTTGAGTGTGTAGAGCTAAAAGAAAGGCGGGAATTGTGGAATGATGCTCTCAGTTTAGCAAACAAGAGGTGAGTGTTCTAAACCCATTTTTCTCAAATACTAGTGTACTATTATTATAAAGTATTTTTCTGTTTTGGTATTTAATGGTTTTGAATTGCAAACCATTTTAATCAAGCAGTAATTTAGAAAGAAAGCAAATGGTTTTGACAAGCCATATTTGAAAAGTAAGTAAATGGTTTTGAAATTATCAAACCATAATTAAAGCAAGCAAGTAAGTAAATGGTTTTGAATTGTAAACCATTTTTCAATGAGCAAGTAAGCAAATAAGCAAATGGTTTTGAATTGTAAACCCTTTTTCAAGCAAGCAAGCAAGCAAATGGTTTTAAATTGTAAAACCATTTTTCAAAGAGCAAGCAAGCAAAGAGAATATTTGTGAAAACAGGCCTAACTAAAATCCACTGATTCTAACCAAACAAACCCGGTCGGAGGTATTCCGTGCGTGCGGTGGAGTTAGGATCTCCTTACATACACATTGTAGTTTTGCACAGTGACAAACTTAGGTCATACATCATGCATTTAAAGGGACCGTGGCGTCTGTGGGGAGTATATAAGGTAAGAGCTCTAAATAAATTATGGTGGCGGCTGGGTGTCAAGGAATTCCACCATATTTACCGGAAAAAGGTGATGCGGACACAGGTCCTTCCACCGCACGGTCGATGCCTAGGCTCCTGTGTTCACTAGGGTATAGCAAGCAAGTATAAGCCTCCAATGGTTGATGTTTTATAAGCATGATATACAGTTTTGAAAAATCAACCTTTGGTACCACCTGGTGTGGGAAGCTTCGTGGGGGTTTTAAAGCAAGCGGTTGAGCGGGCTCCGTTTAGATTTCAGCGTCCCGGTTGAGCTGAGCTTCCGTGGGATTTTAAAGCAAGCGATTGAGCCCGGGCTCTGTTTTATTTTTTTCAAAACATGCAGTTGAGCCGAGGCTCTATGTTATAAAAGGTTTTGAGAAACTTTTAAAAAACAAAGTTTGTGAAAGGTTTTAAGAAACTTTCAAGCAAGATAAAGCAAGCAAGCAAAGAAATTTTGAGAAGTTTTATAAACTTTCAAACAGAAAAACAAACAATAAAGTTTTATAAGCTTTTAAAAGAAAAACAAAACAAACCCATTGATATTAAAAGTTTTATAAACTTTTAAAAGCAAGCAAGTACAGAAAAGTTTTAGAAACTTTTAAAGCAAGCAAAGCAAAGTAAGCAAGCAAGGCTTCTGGAAAATATTTGTAAAAGAAAGTTTTTGTGAGACCCCCACCCTTCGTGACCACCTCATGGGTACCCTTCAGGTGGAAGCTCACTCATAGGATATCCTCATTCCCACTTTGAGTTCACTTCGCCTCCCGGAAGATTCGAACCCGGGACCTAAGTGCTGGTCAATGGGAAGCATCTACGGTACCAAAGCTGAGCTACTAAGCTCGGTTTGGTACGAAGATGCTTCCCGATGGAGCTGGGTCTGAGTTCAATCTCTGAGGCAGAACGTATCCTATGAGAAACTCCCAGCTGTAATTCTGATCTGAAAATAATGAGAGAAATCTGATCATCTGCCCATGACATATGACTCGGTTTAAAGCGAGAACATAGAAATACGCACATAGCTCCACTTTGAACCATTTACAGAACTTTACGATTAAAATTTGCTTGAACTTCCTTCAGATAGAATTTTCCTCTAGAAGTCTGTTGTAACCAGAAACTGAATCACTCCGTCGGATCAAAATTGAGCAAGTTATGGCCAAATACCAAACTGGTCAAAGGCAGAAAGCGGGACTTTCACTGTCTGAAATTTGCTACTTAAAAAATTGACCAAAATGTGTTTCTCTTCCATTTTTTCTTTCCTCTAAACACTTAAATCTGATGCATTATACCCATTTCAACATATCACACACAATTCACTATCAAACCTAACCCTTACTCACTTGATTTTCAAAACCCTAATCTAATCCATAGCTTTCTCGAATTTATCTCAAAATCATCATCATTCAACCTAAATGCCACTAATTTAACATCCATACAAGAAATCAAATCATTAGGCATGAAAAACATAAAATCCAAATACCATGAAAAACTTACTTGTTTCTTGGGTTTCCTTGTCTTCTCTTCCTTGATTCGGCTTGGAGCTCCTTGGAAGCTTGAGAATAAAATTCACCTCTACCACTTTGCCCTACCCTTTTCTCCTCCTCTTTCTCCTTTCTTCCCTTTCTTTCTATCTTTCTCCTTTCTCTCCTTCTCATGGACGTGATCTCCTCTCTTTGGGCCTTAAATCCCTAATTTTAGACTTTGAAATATTCTTCCAAAGTACCCTTAAATTAAATAATTCTGGTTAGTTTAAAGTGGTTTACACTTTTATCAAGCTACTCATTGGTCCATTCTCATGAGACCAAGTCATTTACCATAGATTTTAAATCATAACTTAGCCATTAAGAAGGTTTTAATTGGCTCTCATAATAAAATATCTCCCTTATAGCTGACTTTATCTCGGTTTCACACTATCTGCTTTTATCACAGATTAAATGTCAAAAATATTCTATGATCGTCCTAGACTAGTAGTCAAGGCATTGAATTATTCAAATTAAATCCCCTTCATGTAGTAATTCAGGCTCTGGAAATCACGAAATCAGTTTAAAATCATTAAAATCGGAAGTCGGACAATAGCGTATTATTATCAGATTACGTTCGGATCGCACGAAACTATCAAGCGGACCCGTTCACTCCGTTTCAGTTTCGATTTAGACTCTATGATTGATTCGGACATTTCGTATTTCGGCCCAATTTCGAAAAATTCGACCTGAGACTCCAATTTCGATCCAGGAATCACTATTCACTTAAATCTCCCATTATCTTCTAAATATAGGTTCAAAGTCATAGGCGAAATTTTCTTCAAAATCCTTTGCAACCCCTCCATCCGGATAAAATAAGAAAAAATCACTATTCATTAGGGCACCGGTTACAATTTTCGAAAATTTATTTCTTCATGCCCAAATGATGTCGAGGCGTTCTAAATTCTAATCACTCTCGCTTACATCATTAGACCTCAAATCGATTCGATAACTACTATTATAACATTCAATAAGGTTGGGGTTTCTGAGTTTTACAATTTTGAGATGTTTTCGAAAAGCAAAACATTTTTATAAAGCATACCTCACTGGAGCTCGTTTAAAGCTCATTATTTTCCTATTTAAAAACTATTTTCAGTACAGGCCTCGGATTTGGAAACGATAGGATTCTCCTGACATTGTACAAGTGCTGTTATTAAGAATATTATGTAAGGAAAAGACTTTGAATATGTATAATGGAACATATGTATGTACATATTTTAGTATTGTGAAAATGTGTTGAGATGCTGGTTGCCATATTTGGATAAAGTATAAATTAGTATATCTGAGTTGGAATTGTCCTATATGCGTAGTAAATGCTTTGTGGGTTTTTGCATTTGCTAAGATTTTACCCAAATCCTAAGTTAGAAAATAAAGAAAAATTACATACGAGGTTTAAGCAAGCAATACGGCAGCTTCCGCCCGGGAGTTTCTAGTCGTTGAGAGGTAGCGGTACGGGGGATTTGCAGTGGAATTAAATGAGCACATTCTTGGAAGGGGGTGGGGGTGTGTCAGGGCATCTTGTTTCTTCAACTCTGAAACCTGAAATGCGAAATATTATATTATAAGACATAAAATTACCATTGTAAGGAGTAAAGGAATTCCAGATTCACATGTGTTTATACGCACTATCATTAGAAGGAAGAAATACTTGCAAGGTCATGCTTCGGCTCCTCGATCTCTTTGAACAATTCAAGAAAAAAATTTAAGTTATGACCTCGACACAAAATACTTAGAGTATGAACAAGCGATTACCTACAAACTTTCTTCTCTTCTTTCAATTCAAAGTTTATACTTGTAATGTTGTTTAGACGATATATTAGAACTTGTAGACCACCTCATTTCAGCATAAATAATAAAATAAGTTCCTTCAAAGTGAACAAGGAACCCAAATAGAAGAGAATGGGAAAACAAGTCACCACCTATAGAGAGGTGTGATTCGTATAAAGAAGAATTATTTGGTTTAAAAACCTTAAATAATCCAAATTTTGTAAATATAAACTTTCCCCTGTTTTTCTTGAAAAGTAATCCATCTTGGCAAAAAATGCCATTTTTTCCATTTCATGTTTTTATATGTATTCTATGAAAAAAAACAAGGTTACTTTTATATGAAAATAAAGGGCATTTTTGTCAAAGGAAATAAGGTCAAGATGAATGATCAAATTTTCGAAATTGGATTTTCAAATGTTAATCAAATCCTTACTATAAAGAAATGGTTGACATGAACTAAAAAGTTTTGATGATATGCACAGTGGTGATGAATGAGTTTAGAGCTTCAAATTAATTGATGTTAGATTCCCTCGATCTTTTATGATGTGGTTATGTTTTGCATCATCTCCCCTTCGCTTAAGATCAAAAGGATACATCAGTTGCTTCAACATCAAGCATGACCAATGGCATTTAGACACGATGATGAACCAAGGAAGGAAATTTTTTCAATTGAAATTCCAAAATTTGAAGAGATGCGGTACAAGTCGGCAATTAATGGAGTGCAAAACCGAAATTGCAATACACCAATCAAGATGATTGAAAAGAGATAAAAATACAAAGCAAACACACATTTCTTTGCCCAACCATATATATATATATATACATATATATATATATATATATATATAAATTCATCAAACTAGGGCGTAAAGCAACAACAGGACAACAAATAAACAATCAGCAAGTATAATCCCGAAAGGGAAAAAAAAATCGAGCCTTCGTTGAGAGAGCATAAGCGATTGACCTATCACGTAAAATCTCGAAATGAAAACGAAAATCTAAACCCGATAAAGACCCCGAGAAAAGCAATTAAAAAGCCTGAGCTAACATCACAATGGGTATTCAAAACAACAAATAGAAAAGGGCTAAGATCGTCATTTTTCTATTTACCTGCAGGTCTCACCATGAGTGCATCTAGGTCCATACCAAAGTCATAGAACATATGATTCAAAGAAGCAAGCTCCATGGAAAGGAACTAAAAAAAATTAAAAAGAAAAAGGAACTAAAAAAAATTAAAAAGAAAAAGGAACTAATTAGTTATATTTCACACGGATATATGTTTCATTAGAACTATACAAATTCTTTCATGACTATTAATTGATTAATTATCTCTACTTGATTTTGTAGGGACTAGACAAGTTTCTCACGCAAAAGAAAACTAGGGTTTGCATTAAAATAAATCCAAATCAACACCCCCACCCCTATTTAATTCAAAATTTCAAAAAGGCAGCGCAAATAAAATTCAAAAATTCAAACTCAACTCAGGAGAATAAAAGCAAAGAATTTTAAGCAAAGAAAATAAAGCTAAGTTTTCATTAAGCAAAGCTAAAAGAAAAAAACAAGATACCGAAAAAATTAGCTCTAGAGTAGAAGCCGAGGTCAAACACGATGATCTTTGCTCTTGAATCTCGGTGAACTCAAGCTTTTCCGACAGCTCGATCTAAGCTCTCTGAAGCGAAAGCGAGAGAGATGATCAAAAGAAAGAAGAAGCGACTTATTTAGGCTTATGTATGTACTCTATGGTAGCGGCAAAAAATCCAAGTGTCTATTGGGTTGTCTATAGCAGGGGTTATAACACTATCGTGTCCATTTGGCTACTATATAGCAAAGGTTCTGTATTTTATCAAACTATATAATGTATGTAGTAACGTTCAACTAATTCCCCCGGTTAAAAGGTTGAACAAAATTTTCTTCTGCCTCATTAATTCAATAAATGTGGCAATAGGAATTTTTTAGTTAGGAAATTTGATAACCCTAGCTAAAGTTATGCCACTCTTTGTAGTGTATAATGTCATGAATTTTCTCCCCTATCCGATGTGAGATGTGACAAATACCTCATGCGACACAACATCATTGATGTGTATAAGCAGGATTATGGGGATTAAGCAGACCGACCTTACCCCCTGAGGTGAATGGAATTGATTTTGGTGGAATAGACCACCACATCGGGGTCATGGATCAGTTTTGACATCATTTATAACGATCCGGCCCAACAATTGTAGATATTGTCCGCTTTGGGTCCAAGGGACCCTCGCGACTTTGAAACGCGTCTACTAAGTTGAAAGAAGCCCATACTTATATAGTGACAAAAAGTTTCCCCCTTATCCGATATGGGATGTGACACTTTCTAACAATTCAAGAAGAAAAATTTAAGTAATGACCTTAGCTTACAAAATACTTAGGTATGAACAAAGTGATTACCTACAAACTTTCTTCTCTTCTTCCAATTCCAAAAGTTTATACTCATAATGTTGTTTAAGAACTGATATATTAGAACCAAGGAACAAAATATCGCTAATTACGGATATATAAGAAATATCAGTGGATATTTTGACAAAAATGAGTAAAACGAAATTAACAAAAATAGTTGAAATTCAGCGGAAATACATTGTTGACCTATAAAAAATACATAAATGAAAATATACACTTATTGAGGACAATATTCCATTGTAATTTATCGAAATTATATTTAATAGTCTTTTAAAACAAAAATGAAGACCATTGACTCCCATTACATTTATTTGATGAAGGGATCCACATCTTGATGAAGACGGCATTCATACCAAGACATGGTGTTAGATAATATTGATTGTAACTTTAGAACATGTCATGCATAAATGTCTTGAAACCTTGAAACCAAGATCTTCAAAATATTGAGAAATCACAAAGAAAAATAATTTGATAGTCAAATGGGCTTTGATGTGGATGGATTTGTAATGAAATTGTATTTTAGGGAGTAGTTATAGAATTTTTGAGTCAAAATAGTCATTGGATTGTCAAAAAACCGATGTGATTTAATTCTAACCGTTGGATTTTATTTTGGTTGAAATCTGACCGTTGGATCATCATATATCCATTGAAAATCAATCTGAACCATTAGATCAAGCTTCATATTTAAAATCAACCGTTGGATCAAAAAAATAGTCATTGGATGCTTTTAAAAAAGTGGATGAAATATGGACCGTTTGATCAAAGTATGAACCAATCTACAAAGCCATCGGATAGTTGAAGATTGAGAAGTCAAAATCTGGGTGCAGATTATATCTAGATATATCTCCAATGATGGTTAGAGCTCTGGCGAGGACGAGACTTATATTTCGTCGGGAAATATCGACCCGATTTTCTGATATTTTGTTTAACCAACTCGGTTAGCAAGCCTCGTAATAGGTACACTGTAGATATCCGATATTTTGGTGATATATCGATCGATATTTCTGATTTTTTGTTCCTATATTTTGGCGAAATATCGATATTTTTCGATAATTCTCCGAAATATCGGCGATCTTCTCGATATTTTGTTTAACCAACTTTCGGGTAGCAATATCATGTCGGTACTTGCCAATATCCAATATTTTAGTGATATATCGATCGATATTTATGATTTTTTGTTCCTTGATTAGAACTTGTAGACCACCTCATTTCAAACTTAAATAATAAAATAAGTTCAAAATGAACCAAGGAACCCAAATAGAAGAGAATGGGAAAACAAGTCACCACCTATAGAGAGGTGTGATTAGTATAAAGAAGAATTATTTGGTTGAAAAACCTTAAATAATCCAAAATTTGAAAATATAAACTTACACCTGTTTTTCTTGAAAAGTAATCTATCTTGGCAAAAAATGCCCTTTTTTTCCATTTCATGTTTTTATATGTATTCTATGAAAAAAAGGGTTATTCTATATGAAAATAAGGACATTTTTATCAAAATCAAAATAAGGTCAAAAGTTGATGCATGTTTAAATTTTCAAAATTGGATTTTCAAAAGTCTTAATAAAATCACCCTATAAAGAAATGGTTGACATGAACTAAAAAAGTTTTGATGATGTACCTGGTAGCTGATGAATGAGTTTAGAGCTTGGAAATCGATTATTTACATTTATGATCTTTTATGGTGTGGTCCTGCGATTATGTTTTGCATCATCACCCCTTCTCTTAACATTTTCTGTTGTTGATCTGTTGTCACCAAAATTCTCAAGAAGATTCAAGAACATGGGCATGTGGTTGTCTTTGTCATCTTGGTTCTATTGATGCTCTTCAGAGTATATAAGATGGAACCCACACTCTTCCACTTTCACTCCTTTACCATGAAACAAAGCCTTCAAATGCCTCCATTCATTTGACCAATACTTATTATCAATAGCAACCTTTGGATAATATACCACCCACACTCTATTTGATTCACCGCCATTAATATGGCAGCATGAATAACTGTGCATAAACGAGAATTCATCTATCGGCCCGATTGTATATGGGAGATCATCTAGAACTTCAGATTGATGACCATGGAAATTCAGTTCACATTTTAACGTGAAGTTTTCTTAGATTTAATGTGACCAGGCAGAAGCTTGAGTATGGGACTGGGAGATCCAAGAAATTAAGTTCTTATGAACAATCCATAGAAACTCTATTTTTTTATTTGAGATCCTTTTCTTAGCAAGCTTATCCACTCCGAATTCCACCGTATCCAGGAATAAAGCATTTATAAACATAAATAGGATCCACTCGAACTCCTACAAGAGAAAGAAAGTGTAAATCTTGCATTTTCGCCCCCAAAAAAAAAACTTAAATATCTAGAAAAATCATACCTTAATTGATGATTTGAAGCATTGAATAGAAAAACCGGGGAAAACACGAGGGCTTGATGAAGTTTCCGGACATGGAAGCGAACATGGACATCAAAGAATTCTTAAAGTTGGTGGAAGCTGCGGAATTTGAAGCTTACGCAGATCCTGGGATTAAGGATTCGGTTTGAAAAGATGAATGATCTCTTGGAGTGGTATGCTACTAAAATGGTTGAATCAAGGCACGCAGCTCGAAACTCTAAATGTTCGCGAACTCCACGGGTTGAGGAGCTTGTCGAGTTTTGAACGGAGATTAACATTGAGATGGTTGAGAAATCTCAAGTTACAAATCTTTGTCGAAAGATTCACCAGAAGTTGCTGCAATTTGAGGATTAGTTGCAAATCTGCAAGCCCATGTAGGCTTGGTCAGACTCGATGTTTAGGCCTCTTTCTCTTGATTTCATCTAAATAAGCTCTCTTAAATTTTCAATATCCTCTAGATTTTCTGGAAAGCTCTTTAATCGTGAGCAACCCAAGAAAGAGAGAAATACAAGTGATTTCAAATGACAAATGGTTTCTTAACGAAGGCTCGAAAAGGTTCTTGCGATGCTTGATTCCATTTAAATAAAGCTTTCGCCAAAATTTCCAAACCCTTTGGTGGGATTTTAGGAAACTCTTTAATCGGGGCTTGGCTGAGCAAGAGAGAGTGGTAAGGGACTTCAACTCACAAATGGTACTTGGTAGACTCTCAAGGTTTTTACACTCCCTCAAACAAAAACTACTAAGTTCGTAGGGAAACTCGATTAGGGGTAATTCATTGATTTCACAACCCTTCAAACAAAGCCTCGGTTGGCATTCTTGAGGCTGATTTCGTCGACATTGGAAGGAGCTGGAATATATAAGATGGATCCCGCACTCTACCACATGAAGAAAATTGTTGCCATAAAATGAAGCCTTAAAGTGTGTCCATTGATTGGAGAGATATTCCTCCTCAATAGCATCCTTGGGATAATATATAACCCACATTTGATTTGATAAACAATTATCATCAGATAAATTACACCAAGAATTAACTGAGATTTTGTCTATACTTTCCGATTGATTGTTCGAGACCATCGGATCACATCCCGATCCATCATCTTGATTAGAGACATATACATTGTCATATTCATCGATCAGTGACATCGGGACATACACACAACATAGCGAATCGACAAAGTCACTATTTTATACCCGATTCGAAGAGCTTTATTACCACATCATCACTTCCAGGTACGCCGATTCCTTATCATCACTTTCAATACTCATTCCCTTTCCCTTGAGCCCATGAATCCAATAGGTACATGGAAAAAAATTAATGAAAATAAAGAAGAAGTACGCCGTGAAAAAATCATCATGATCGGTTAATTCCATCTCGAAGCGGTGAATTGTGAATGAAGGACATCAATATAGGGGACTCGATGAAATACCGTGCGAGCAGTTGACATCTAGAAATGAAAATGCAGACTTGATGGAAGCTCTGGAATATCTTGAAGCTGCTTGCAATGGCTCAAGTTTAGGCCTCTTAGATTGGAAAGTCGGTTGATGCTAGCAGGTATGCTACTAAAATGGTTCCCTTTCAGAGATAGTTCTTCCAATGATGACATATGACAAATATGATTGAGGATATCTCCTTCCCTTAGATTGCAGTGACTTAGAGACAAACTTACCAGTGAAGATAGATTCCAAATATTTGTAGGAATAATTCCTTCTTCCATTAGATTGCAGTTATGAAGAGATAACTATACGTGGCCAATGAAGTGTGAAAAATATCAGCGAGAGTTATTCCTCTTACGAGATTGAAGTTTCCTACGGATAATACTTTTAGTGATGAAGTGGAAACCATCACTTTGAGATTTCGGCAGGTCCTAGGAGTTTCTTCACAGTTGATTCTACCGGTGACAGGGAGGGAATAGGATGAGTTAGGGCCCTCTGCTTCCATTTGATAGCGTTGTGGATTCAATGTTTTTAATGAAGAGAAACACATTGTTCGGATTACTCTGCCTTTAGAGATGCAACAAGTTAGATACAGCCTTCCATTTGGTTTCACCTCGATCTCTCTAGTTTTGAACACCCCTCCACGTAGAGTGTCAAGCAACCTCAAATCACCAATGCTCTCTGGAAGATTCACAAGGTTTTTACACTTGAACAAATAAAGGCTTCGAAGAGCCTTTAGATGTCCAATTGGAGACGGAAGCTCCTTTAGATTAGAACAGCTCCCCACATCAAGTGTTTCAAGAGACCTCAAATTGCAAATACTTATTGGAAGACTCACAAGATTTTCCTGGCCCAAATTGAAGTATTCGAGCCCATTTAGATGCTCAATTGATGATGGTACTTCTACTATAGCAGTGCCACTCAGATCAATCTCTCTTAGCTTGCTCATATTGCCCGCTTGATTTGTGGAAAACTCTTCAACTTTGAACAGGAACAATAGAGGCTTGAAGATGTTTAACTAAGTGGAAGTTTAAGTGGAAGACTCTTAAGGCTTATGCACTCTATTGAATTCAAAAAAATTATTAATTAATAACTCTAACCATAGAAGTGATGGATGAATTTTTAACTAGATTTACACAACCTTGTAGATTGAGGATCTCTAAATTTGGCACACTAGCAAAGTACGGCATTTCCTTAGTCCCTTGAATAAGCGAAGTCGATGACTTTCAAGTTTTTAGGACTATAATAGAACAAAATATCTTAATGGATGATATTTTTTATATAAACTTGAAAACTAATATAAAGATTATTGATGCAACAACGACAACAATAATAATAACAACAATACCTCATTCTCTTTCCAAAGTTGCTTGATGTTGCTACCCGGTAAATTGAGTTGAACAAGATTATTTGCATGAAAATTTGTTGGTAAGGATTTTAAAGGGTACTTCCAAAAATGGAGATATCTTAACTCAGAAGAAGAAAGTTCAAAGTCCATGGAGTCAGCGATACAATATTTAAAGAGTGAACATAGACTTTGAGCAATCTAAGTCTATTCATCTTCTAATGAAAAGAGTCTCTAGAAAATTGTATTTATTTGAGCAAGAAATTTCTATGAATAGTCCTTCAATTGGTTTGGAGTCCACGAAGAAAATTCAAGGATAAGCTAAAAACAATATGTACAAAAAACTAAATTTAATTCTACTTGGAATATATAATTTTCTTAAATAAAATATATTTGACTCTTCTTAGTATTTTCTTGTTATACTCCTCCAACATCAATAGGATCCCAAAGTCTACTCCTTTTTCCAGCCTGCTTAGGACATTGTTTACGAACAATTTCTTTACCCATTTGTTGTAATAAATCATGCATATCTAACTTATTTTTAGAAATAGTAATGAGGCATCTCTGTGAAAAGATTCCCTTATTACAATGCGCATCGCCTAATATTCTTGAAACAAAATCTTTATCTTCCCCTCTAAAAAAACATGCAATGTCCAAGAATATCTCTTGTTCTACATCATCCAATTTGTCATAACTTACTTGAAGATATTTTTATGCGCCCGGAATCCGAGAAAGTGTCTGATACAACAAGCTGTGGGGCATATAAGAGCTCACAAGTGTCATAGTAGTATTTTGGAATTAAAGTAGGAAATTAAAGTTTATGGACCGGGATTTGTGTATGAGAACAAAGGGTACAATTGTCATTTAACAAATAGGACATGAATATGAAAATCATTAAGTGTAGGGATAGGCCCCACAATACAAATAGCATAAGTTACAATTGAAAATTAAAAGAGATGAGGTCAGAATTTCAATTAATGAAAAGTTATTACTATAAATAATGAAAGTTGATAACACAAATGTTGGAGTGCCCGAAGACTTAAGTGCAATTAAAGGAAAGTTGAGATTAAATAGAGATGAGACAAACAATTCAGTCAATTTGTCTCTGCATTTTAAGGCTAGGGCTTCACGTAAGAAGGAGAGAGCCAAAAGAAGGAAGAGGAGGAGAAAGAAGGAAAGAAATTGGAAGGGGCCAAAACTAGATGGTACAACATAATTTTTAAAATCATGGGTAATTTGATGTCTTGAGCTTTTGGTATGCATTTCCATGGAACTTAGGAGTACTCCTTGTTCTAGGGTTTGTGGAGAGATCGCATTAACTAAATTCTTGAAATTTATTGGGGAAAAACCCCAGTGGTGAAATTAAACATGGAATCATCATAATTTTTATGGTTTTGTAAGGTGGTGGACCTTGAGTTGAATTCTTGGATTTTCACCTAGGGTTTTGTGGTTTTGAAGTTCCAAATCCGCCAATTCAAGAGTGTTGTATGAAGTTGGTTTGGATGAATTCATGTTGGTTTTTTGATGAATTGTTGTAAAAGGATAATGTTAGGTTTTTAAAGAAATTCTGTCAAAATTAAGTCAAACCACTGTTTTGTTTTGGTTATAGATTAAGTTATAATCATCCAAATGAATTGATTCCAATTGGTAAAGAACCATAATAGATAGGGCTACAAATGTATAGAAGGAACCAAGAGCAAATTGTAGCTCTAAGGCTCCCAAATACGGACTGAAAGGTGAGCTCGTGTAGCTCACTGATTATGCTCTGTTTTGGGTATGGTTGTAGTGTTTGGCCATAAGTGGAGTTTCACTCATCCAAATTGAGTGATTCAAAATTCTGGGTAACATAGACTTCTAGGGAATAAGTTAGCTGGAAGGAAGTGCATACAGAAATTGTAAACCAAAAGTGCTATGAATTGTCAAAGTGGAGCTATGTGCAGATTCTGTTATGCCAAATTGAGTCATCTAGATGTAAAATGCAATAACTTGAGTTTTGGTGATCCAAATTAGGTGATTCCAATTGGAGAAAAACCTTAGAATCCATAATAATGGAGTAAAAGAAACCATTTCCAAATTATGGAGTTAAGATCCAGAAATCCAAGGATAACAGTAGGTGATTCCTTTTGGTGAGTTTGGAATCAAGACATGCTGTAACTTGTCATTATGTGGTTGAGGGCCTTAGAGAAGGAATTTTGTTAAATTTTAAAGAGATGTCATTGGATATATAAAGGACTGATCTGGAGAGTTTCATGATTTTAGAGACCTTTGAATAATTTTGGGTAATAAAGTCCATAGAGTATTGTTGGAAAAGAATTTACCAAAATGAGTAGTTTTTTGTGCAGGGTTTTTAGTGCTCAAGGGCCAAATTGTTAATTTGACTTTGTATGAATGTTGTGTGACCTTAAAGTGACTTGTGTGTGAAGTACGTTAAGTTTATACGTTATACATAGGCGATTAATATGTCGTCGTATTTGGTTGAGTGTGTAGGTTAAAAAGTAAAGGCGGGGAAAAGTGTGGAGCTGTGCCCTCAAGTTTTAGCAAGCAAAGAGGGTGAGTGTTCAAGCTCAATTTTCCCAAATACTAGTGTATTATTATTATTATTGTTATAAATTGTTTTACCTTCAGTATTTCATGGTTTTGAATGCAAACCATTTTAAAGAAGCAAGCAATGAATTGAAACAAGCAAAATGGTTTGAGTTAAACCATTTTGAAAAACAAACGTAGTTTTAAATTGTAAAACCATAATTTAAGCAAGCAAGCAGAGTAGTAAATGGTTTTTAATAATTAAACATTTTCAAGCGGCAAAACCTTAAGTAAATGGTTTCAAAGTGTAAAACCATTTTTTTCAAAGAGCAAGCAAGCAAGCAAGCAAAGAAAGTTTGTGAGAAAACGAGGCCTTCACAGTTAGAAGACTGGACAAACCGGTGGGAGGTGTTTCGGAAGTGTGATGGCGGTTGATTTGGGATCCTCATACATGCATTTTAGTTTTGCACAGTGAAGCCAAACTTAGGACATACATCATGCATTTAAAGGAAGGCAGTAGCATACGGGATATAAGGTTATGAGCTCTAACACATATGGTGATGGCGACCCCGAGGTCCAAATTCCACCATATTCACTTGGAAAAAAAAGGTGATCTGGACACAAGGTCCTTCCAAACACGATGCTTAGAACTTAAATATTCATTTAGAATCTGATAAGCAAAAATAGGCCTCAGTTGAGTTTGATGTTTTATAAGCATAATATACGGTTTTGAAAAATCAACCATTGGTTCCAGTGTGAGCTTAGGAGTTTAAAGCAAGCAGTTGAGCCAAGCTCCGTTTAGATTTCAAAACGATCGGTTGAATAGCTCGATGGGTTAAAGCAAGCGGTTGAGCCCAGGCAGTTGTGTTGCAGAATGCGGGTTAGACGGGCTCCCGTTTTTATGAAAAAGATTTTGAGAAACTTTTTAAAGAAAATGTTTGTGAAGGTTTTAAGAAACTTTTCAAACAAGATGAGAGTAAACAAAAGAAATTTGAGAAGTTTTATAAACTTCTAAGCAAGCAAGCAAATAAAAGAGTTTTATAAGCTTTTAAAGAAAAGCAAAGCAAAAGCGAAGCTAAAGAAAAGTTTTAGAAACTTTACAAAAAGCAAATGTGAAAACAGAAGTAAAAACACGGAAAATGGTGTAAAGAAAGTTTACGAGTTTGAAGTGTTTAGGAAAGAAAACATTTTATAAAACATACACTCAGGCTCGTTTAGCTCATTATTTTGTATTTTAAAACTATTTTCCGGTCTGAGACACTCGGTTGTTGGAAGCGAGATTAAGTTCTCGACATTCTCTCGATCTTTGTAATTAAGAATGTGTAAGGAAATACTTTGAACTTGTATAATGGAGCATCTGTACATAGAGTAGTTTGTGAGGAATGTGTTAGTATCTTTGGTTGCCATATTTTGGATATAGTGTAAATTGGATGTATGCGGGATTTGGGACATGTCCTATTATCACATTTGTTATGCTGCAAATTTTATAAAATCATAAGTTTAAGAAAGAAAATTTTTATAGGAGGTTTTAGCAAGCAATGCGAAGCAGCTTCACGGGGAGTTTCTAGTCGTTGGGAGTAGCGGCTTGGGATTTGTGGGTGACCGGCTGCGCCCGCTCTCGGAAGGGGTGGGGGTGTGTCAAGATGATATCGAGCATAAGTTATGGCAACCATGCAGTGGCCCAGCAGAGTACATACATATCAAATTGATTCAAAGTATTAAAGTTTGATTATTGATAATTCTTTGAATGCTATGTCGGGAAGAGGGCGTGGAGGTCATCCTATGGAGTTATTCCAAAAGGCTTCCAAGCGTCACCTTAGTACCGTGAGAGATGAGCACGTAGTTGGATCACTCGCTTCTATGAATCCAGCCTCAATGACGGTCGAGAATTTGGACCATCCTAGGCCGCGGAGGAGCTCAGTGCGGGATTGTTTATTTCGGAGAAAGTGTACGGATTGCACGGATAAGTAGCCATAGCGACCCCGTCGGCCGATCGCGGCCTCACACCACCTAGAGAGGTTCACGGAAGAACCCGGGGAGGTTGATAGAGAGTACGAGAAGCTGAAGCGAAGCCATATGAGTAAGCGGTGGGCGATCGAAGCTGACTGAGATTGTAGCTAGATAAGTGACAAAGTATATGGAGTTATGAAGCACGGATGAGCAAAGTCTTGTTTTCCAGGTTTTTCGATGGAAGAGCGAGGCTAAGTTAGTGGGATGCACTGTATAGAGGTGGCATCTTGATGGTATATCATGGGACGATTTTATTGAGAATTCAGCGCTTGATTCTTTCCTCGAGGTAATAAGGATTCAAAAATTGAGGTTCTTCAAAGTTAGAGCCGGGAAGAACACATGTTAGTGTCGAGAATATGAGAAGAAGTTCTCGAATTCGTTGGTGGTTCCCTATATTCAAGCGGATGGGGTCTTTGGGAGATGTGGGTTTTATCGGGGACTTCTGACACAAGATCGGAGTGCATTTATTAGTGGTTCCTCGAGTAGATTTGGGGACCGTGAGAAGTGGCTCGAGAGTTGAGCAAAGTACCACAGGTATGTATCGAGTAGGCGGGAAAGTAAAGTGAGAGGAGTGCACAGGCACTTCCCACGAGCTACGGGCGGTCTGTGAAAGCAAGGCGAGGAGGTACAGGCCGTGGTGCGAGTTGGGGGCCTCTGGTGGGGATCAGGGTGAGGCTGGTTGTCTTGGGTGGCACCCAGTATTCCTCCCGGTATGTCACATGTGTCAGAGCGGGATGTCATGGGAGTGTAAGAGATTCGATGGGGGGTGTTTCCAACGCCAGCGGGAAGGAGGCCATTTTAATTGAGGAGTGTCTGGTGATTAGTGCGGAGACATCGATAGCCTGGCAACTGCACACGAGATGAGCACTCAAAGGTCTTGAGGGGAGAGGTTTCCCAAGTGGGGGCCAACACGGCCCATGAGGTAGGGTGGCGTGCGTGAGAATGAGGGTTCCGGAGGATCTGACCAGGCACACCTTTTCCGAGGCGGGTATATCTTTGACCAGCCCGAGATGCGGATGCGACTGCGAGGATGTAGTCAGTATTATTTCCTATCATGATCATGATGCATATACATTAGTGGACCCAGGAGCCTCGCATTCATTTGCATCAAGCCATTCTTAGATCGTTTCGGATAGAACCCGACCGGTAGAAGTCGTATGAGAGTTTCCCTTCAAATTTGGAGATCCGTTATTCTCGAATAGTATTGGAGATAGTAGAGTTTTGATTGAGGGACCGGGGTTCCCGGACGGATCTTGTGGCCTTAGATATGAGGATTTTGATGTAGTTCGGCATGGATTGACTATCTCGCCATAAGAGCCACATTGGGTGTTATAAAAGGAAGTAAAGTTGCATAGGCCGGAAAATTGGAGGTTAGAAGTTCGGGAATATGTAGAGTTATCTTCCCGTTATGATCTGCCATGTAGTGCGAGAGAAATCTTTGCGTAAGGGTTGTCGGGGTTATCTAGTATGTGAGGTGGAAGCTTGAGGGGAAAGGAGGGACTACGGTGGATGAGATTCCGGTTGTTAGAGGTTCCCGGATGTATTCCCGGATGATATTGCGGGATTACCTCCGAAGAGAGGTGGAGTTCACCATTGATTTGATCCCGGGGCCGAGCCATTTCCATTCCTCATATAGGGATGGCTCTGAGTTAGAGAGCCCAAGGCTCAATTAGAAGAATTGTGAGAGTAAGGATTCATTCGACCTAGCATATCCCCTTAAGGGGGCTCGATTCTCTTACGTGAAAAAGAAAGATGGGAGTTTGCGTTTGTGTATAGATTACGAAGGCCGGTTCGTTTCGAGTTACCATCCCTTGATCGATATCACTCCTAGGATCGATGGGGTTATTCGATCACGTCGGGGTCCCGAGTGTGCTCAAGATAGATTTGGTCGGGGTATCATCGGTTGAGGTGCGAGGAGGGTGATGTTCCTGGAGGCGCATTCGGGATACGCTACGGACATTATGAGTTTTACGGTGATGCCGTTTGGCTTGACTAATGCTCCGGCGGTTATCGTTTTGATGAGCCGGGTATTCGGCCGTGTTGGATAGGTTACGTCATAGTCTTTATTGATGATATCCTAGTGTATTGGTGGTTGGAGGAACATTAAGAGCACACGAGGATTGTGTTCTCAGACCCTAAGGGAGAGACAGTTGTATGCCAAGTTGAGCAAGTGTCGGTTTGGCTTGACGGGTGGCATTCCTGGGTCGTATGATCTCGGTGAGGGGTGAGTGTGGATCCCGAGAAAATGAAGGCTGTGTTAGGTGGAAACCGCCCGAAGAATGTGTCGGAGGTTAGAAGCTTCCTTGGTTTAGCGGGATGTCTGAGGGGAAGTTTGTTGAGGGTTCTCCAAGATGCTTGCCCAGCCGACCCAGTGACAAGAGGAAAGGTTGCCAAGTGTGGTGGGTGGATGCTGCCCGTGATTCGAGGAGTTGAAGGGTAGATTGACTTCAGCTCCAGTTCTAGCTTTACCCAATGGGAGAGATGGGTTTGTGGTTTACAGTGATGCTTCCCGGCAAGGCCTTGGTTGTGTTTTGATGCAGAATGATAGGGTGATTGCATATGCCTCTAGGCAATTGAAGAAGCATGAGGAGAATTACCCTACACATGACTTAGAGCTTGCAGCAGTCGTGTTTGCTTTGAAGATATGGAGACATTACTTATATGGTGTTCCTTTACGGGATCTTCTGGATCCATAAGAGTCTTCAATATATTTTCTGAGAAAAGGTGCAAACCTGAGGCCAAAGAAGATGGCTTGGAGTTGATTGGGACTCACGGTATGCTATTGAGTACCATCCGGGAAAGCTAATGCTCGTACTTGAGATGCCTTGAGTAAGCGACTAGAGAGTTCTTTGCTCTTATATGAGGTCGAGTTATCTTCAACGTTGGTGGATCTAAGAGCTTTAAATTTGATATTGGAGGTGAGGATTGAGAGCCTTGTTAGCCACGTTTCATGTTGACCACTTCTGTAGTGGACCCGGGGATTCTAGCGGGGCGATCTTGGATCCACAAATGATTAAGTTTAAGGAAGCGATAGAAAAGGAAAGCGAGTTTCAAATGAGATGATGGCATGATAGTGAAGGACGAGAGAATGTGTGCGAGTATGGCCAGACTAAAGAGACATTATGGAAAGCATTCATCTGTATGTTATGCATCAGGTAGTACCAAGATGTCTGAGAACTTTGAAAGAACATTGGTGGAAT
Source organism: Tetrastigma voinierianum (assembly GCA_016808115.1). Lineage (NCBI taxonomy): Eukaryota > Viridiplantae > Streptophyta > Magnoliopsida > Vitales > Vitaceae > Tetrastigma > Tetrastigma voinierianum. Next base: position 164,810 of record JAEQBH010003395.1, on the reverse strand, counting down.
GGGATGAAGAGATCGCGAGTTTCGTTTCAGGTGCTAACGTCAGCGGTGAGCGAGCATCGAGAGGCCCGCGGGGAAGATACAGTTACTCCCTATTCCGGTATGGAAATGGGAGAAAGATTCTTATGGAGTTTGTGGCGGGTCTTCCACGGACTCGAGAGGCGAACATAATACGATATAGGTAATAGTTGATCGTTTAACGAAATGCGCCCATTTTCTACCCGATCCAATGTTGAAGATTCATTGGAAAAGTTGGCCAAGTTGTATGTAGGTAAATAGTGAGACTTCATGGGGTTCAGGTTTCGATAGTGTCGGGTCGGGACGGAGTTCACATCTAGGGTTTGGCACAGTTTTCAACGGTGATTAGGTACTCGCCCACATGGCCTAACATTTTCATCCTCAAACCCGAATGGCGGTCAGAGAAGGACTATTCGGACATTGAAGGATTATCTTTGAGAGCTTGTGTGATGGAATTCAAGGAAGTTGGGATACTCACTTAGCACTAATGGAGTTTGCCTACAATAATAGCTATCAGGCCAGTATAGATATAGCTCCATTGAGGCATTGTATGGTAGAAATGTAGAACTCAACTGTCCCAGGATGAGGTTGGTGAAAGAAGACTAGTAGGCCACTAAGCTAGTACGAGGATCACTTAGAAAGTGAAAAAGTTGTTCGTATGGCAGAGATAGCAAGAGATAAGAGCGAGGAAAAGTTATGCGGACAAGTCGTGAGACTTACAATTCGAGATAGGTGACGGAAGTCTTTTTGAAGATTTCACCTTGGAAGGTGTGTTGAGATTTGAAACAAGGCAAAAGCTTAGTCCAAGACATATTGGACCATATGAGATTTTTCAGGCAAGGTGGGACCAGTAGCTTATAGGTGAAGTTACCCCGAGTTATCAAGTTCATGATACATTCCATGTGTCGATGTTGAGAAATATCTCCCGGATCAACTTCACATATATTGAAAGAGCCTTGGTGCGATTAAGGAGAATTTGACTTATGAGGAGATGCACATGCGGATTGTGGGCCATAAGGAACAAGTGTTGAGGATAAAGGTGATTCCTTTGGTTAAAGTCTTATGGAAGAATCACGAGGAGGGAGGCTGCTTGGGAACCCCGAGAGGCCCAGATCTTGTAGTGATACCCACCTCAATTATTTTTAGGGATGGGGTATTTTCCTTCCCTTTCTTTTAGAAGTTTAGTTTATTCATTTCGAGGACGAGAAATGTTTAAGGGGAGGTTTTAGCACCCAGTCCGGGAAAGTGTCTGTTCAACAAGCTGTGGGGCATATAAAATTTCTGAGTGTCACTGGTAGTATTTTGGATAAGTAGGAAATTAAAGTTTATGGAACCCAGGGATTTGTGTGTGAGAACAAATTTGCAATTGTCATTTAGCAAATAGGACATGAATATGAAAATCATTAAGTGTAGAGATGGGCCACAATACAAGCTAGCATAAGTTACAATTGAAAAATTAAAGAGATGAGGTCAAATTTCAATTAATGAAAAGTTGATATTACTCATCAATAGAGGGGTTGATATGTAAATGTTGAGTGCTTGAAGACTTAGGAGTGCAAGAATTAAAGGAAAGTTGAGATTAAATAGAATGAGACAAACAAATAAGTCATTTGTATCTCGGTTTTTAGGCTAGGGGCTTCACGTGGAAGGAGAGAGCCAAAGAGAGGAAGAGGAGGAAGAAGAGGAAGGAGTGGAGGAGGGACCAAAACCAAGGTAAGTTTTTCATTTTGAAATCATGGGTAATTGATGTCTTGAGCTTTTGGTATGCATTCCATGGAACTTAGTTACTCCTTGTTCTAGGGTTTTATTGGAGAGATCATTAACCCTAGAATTCTGAAACTAATGAGAAAAACCCCAATTGGTGGTAAAACATGGAATCATCATAATTTTTATGGTTTTGCTTTAGGAATTGGTGGACCTTGGGTTGGAATTCTTAGTTTTCACCTAGGGTTTTGTGGTTTGAAGTTCCAAATCCACCAATTCAGAGTGTTGTGAAGTTAGTTTGGACCAGATTCCAACATTTGGTTTTTTGATGAATTGTTGTAAAAGGATAATGTTAGGTTTTAAAGGAAATTCTGTCAAAATTCGATCAAAACCACTGTTTTGTTTTGGTTATAGATTTAAGTTATAATCATCAATGAATTGATTCAATTGGTAAGAACCATAATAGATAGGGCTACAAATGTATAGAAGGAACCAGGCAAATTGGCTCTAAGGCTCCCAAATACGGACTGAAAGGTGGCTCATTAGCCAGCTCACTGAGATTATGTCTGTTTGGGTATGGTTGTCAGTGTTTTGGCCATAGAGTGGGTTTCACTCATCTAAATTGAGTGATTCAAATTCTGGGTCAAAATAGACTTCTAGAATAAAGATTAGCTGAAGGAAGTGCATGGAAATTGTAAGCCAAAGTACTTATAAAATTTGTCGAGAGAGTGGAGCTATGTGCAGATTCTGTTCTGCCAAGAGTGAGTCATCTAGATGTAAAATACAATAACTTGAGTTTTGGTGATCCAAATTGGGTGATTCCAATTGGAGAAGAAACCTTAGAATCATAGCTTCAAATGAGTAAAGAAACCATTTCCAAATTATGGAGTTAAGATCCAGAAATCAAGGATAACAGTAGGTGATTCAGTGAGTTTGGAATCAAAACATGCTGTAACTTGTGTTATGTGGTTGAGGGCCTTAGAGAGGAGATTTTACATTTTGAAATTTTAGAGATGTCATTGGATATATAAAGGACTGATCTGGAGAGTTTCATAATTTTTGAACCTTTTAAGATAATTTTGGGTAATAAAGTCCATAGAGTATTGTTGGAAAAGAATTGCACCAAAATGAGTGGTTTTTTTGTTAGGGTTTTTAGTGCTCAAGGGTAAATTGTTAATTTGATTTTATATGAATGTTGTGCGACCTTAAAGTGACTTGCGTGTGAAATGCGTTAAGTTTACTCCTACGCTATATGGCGAATTAATATGTATCGTCGTATTCGGTTGAGTGTGTAGGTTAAAAAGTAAAGGCGGGGAAAAGTGTGGAACTGTGCCCTCAAGTTTTAGCAAGCAAAGAGGTGAGTGTTCTAAACTCATTTTCCCAAATACTAGTGTATTATTATTATTATTATTATAAATTGTTTACACTGGTATTTCATGGTTTCAGATACAAACCATTTTCAAAAGCAAGCAATGAATTAAAAAGCAAGCAAATGGTTTTGAGTTAAACCATTTTGAAAAAGCAAACATTGGTTTTAAATTGTAAAACCATGGTAGCAAGCAAGCAAGTAAGTAAATGGTTTTGAATAATTAAACATTTTTTCAAGCAACAAGCAAGTAAATGGTTTCAAAGTGTAAAACCATTTTCAAAGAACAACAAGCAAGCAAGCAAAGAAAGTTTGTGACAACAGGCCTTCCCTAGTTCTAAAGCAAGCAAGCTAGGTCGGAGAGGGTATTCGTACGTGCATGGTGGTGTTAGGATCTCATACATGCATTTTAGTTTTGCTGGTCGACAGAGCTTAGGACATACATCATGCATTTAAAGGGCCATTAAACGCATACGAGGGGGTATATAAGGTTATGAGCTCCTAACTACATATGAGTGATGTGACCCGATTAAATTTCACCATAATTCACGGAAAAAAAGGTGATGCGGACACAGGTCCTTCCACCGGCACGATGCGTGGGACTTCCCGTGTTCACTAGGAATGTGATGAGGCAAAAATAGGCCTCCAGTGGTTGATGTTTTATAAGCATAATATACAGTTTTGAAAAATCAACCATTGGTTCCCGGTCGCCCAGGCTTCCGGAGAGTTTTAAAGCAAACGGTTGAGCCAAGCTCCCGTTTAGATTTCAAAACGATCGGTTGAGCCAAGCTCCCGTGGGATTTTAAAGCAAACGGTTGAGCCCAGGCTCCCGTTTTATTTTCAAAGAATGCGGTTGAGCCCGTTTTTATGAAAAAGTTTGAGAAACTTTTAAGAAAAATGTTTGTGAAAGGTTTTAAGAAACTTTTCAAACAAGATAAAGGAAATCAAGCAAAAGAAATTTGAGAGTTTTATAAGAAGCTAAGCAAGCAAACAATAAAGAGTTTTATAAGCTTTTAAAGAAAGCAAAGCAAGCAAGCTAAGAAAGTTTTAGAAACTTTAAAAGCAAGTAAGCAAAGCAAAGTAAAACACGGAAAATAATTGTAAAGTTTCTGATTTGAGATGTTTCGGAAAGAAGAAACATTTTATAAAACATGCTCCACTGAGCTCGTTTAGCTCATTATTTTTATATTTACAAAAACTATTTTCAGTGAGACACTCCAGGACCGGAAGCGATTAGATTCTCCTGACATTTATATCAGTGTTGTAATTAATAATATTGTGTAAGGAAATACTTTGAACTTGTATAATGGAGCATATATATGTACATAGAGTAGTTTTGTGAGAATGTGTTGGTATGCTGGTTGCCATATTTTGGATATAGTGTAAATTGGATGTATACGAGTTTGGGACATGTCACATGTCTGTGTATCTTGCCCGAAATTTTATAAAATCATAAGGTTTAGAAAAGAAAGAATTTTTATAGGAGTTTGTGGCAATGCGGCTTAGGCTGGGAGTTTCTAGTCGTTAGAGGTAACGGCTTGGGATTTCTGTGGAGTGGCCGGCACGCCCGCCACTGGAAGGGGGTGGGGGTGTGTCAATTTTGGACTTTCATATGGGGTATTTTTTCTAGTTTCTTTAATGCACTTTTCCATTCATCTATGCTCTTATCGTAAAGAAAGCCACCTAAAACTTTAAGTGCTAAAGGGAGTCCTTTAGCATATTTTACCACACACAATCGAGGTCTTTAAAATCTTGGATCTGCAGGAATATTTATTTAAAGGCCCACCAATTAAAAACTCGATGGCTTCTTCATGATTCAATTCCTTTGCATCGTAAAATTGATCTCTCCATAATTGGTTCAACAAACTTTTATCTTTGGTTGTTACTAATAACTATACTTTTTGTCCCATACCAACCATCTTTTCCAACTAAGTTATTTAATTGCTCTATTTCATCCACGTCATCAAGAACAATCAGGACTCTTTTTGAGCAAAGTGTTTTTTTTATCTCGTTGATTCCTTCACTAGGATCTTGGATTTTTATGCTTTGATCCTTTAAGGTATCCCGAAGAAGTTTCTTTTGTAATTTAAGGAGACCCCTATTGGATGTCTCTCCATCAACTCTAAGAAAACTACTACCATCAAATTGAGATGAGATATCATTATAAATAGCCATAGCCATGGTAGTTTTACCAATTCCACCAATTCCGCATATACCGACCATGTAAACATCATCTCTCTCAGTTTTCATCATTGATTTTAATTGCTCCAAATGAAAGTCCATTCCAACGATGTTGTCACCCACATATAAAGGCTTACGGTTCAATCTTGTAACAATAACTTCGCGAATCTTTTTTATAATCTCTGCCTCATATCTGTCAATTATTAAAATAATAGTTTGATGAATATCTACAAGAACAAAACCAACCAAATGATGGTAGAAAAAAATATCGAAAGATATAAAATAGGAAAAGTGGGACAAAAGACGAATTCTTTTTTAGTGAAAGAAACAATGCAATCATTTGGGTTTTTTTTAAATTTATTTATCAAAGAATCAAATGCATCACCGATTTCCTCTATCTATGGGCCTTTACAACAAATTATCTTAATCAAGATTCGGCTTTATGGATAATGTGTCTAAGGCACTCTAAAGCAATTATTTATGCAATCGTTTGTATTAATAAAATAAAGGACAATTTACTATTAGATCTCTCCATGAAATCAAAACTCATTGCTTGAAGGCTAATATAGGTACATGCATAATAATAATAATAATAATCATAATCATAATCATAACGTTGCATATCAAGGAAATTAACTTCACTCTGAATCATATAGTAATTCATGGAATTTAAAAAGATAAAAATAAAGATTTGGCATCAATGAAATTTTGATTCAATTACTATTATTTCATATAATCAAGATAATATAGATGAAATTAAAATAAAGTTATCTTTTATCGAAATTTGTATATATTTAATTTTAGTGAATCTACTTTGTATCACTTAATATGAAATTTGGATAATAAAAGGGAAAATAGTATAAAATAAACTCTGAACTTTCAAGTTTTCTACATGTTAAGCCTGAACTTTAAAAATAGCATAAAAGATCCTGAACTATGATTTTTATTGCAAATGGAAGCCAGATTCGGATAAAGATTCAGTTTGTTAAGACTTCATTTGCAGTAAAAAAAAATAATCAAAGTTTAGGGTTTTTATACTTTAAAAGTGAAGCTTAATTATGCAAAACTTGAAATTAAAGTTCAGGGTTTTTTAACTCCCTAAATAAAATGATAAATGTTATACATAAATAAAATCTCAATTTAATTTTTTATTACTTTGAATTAAAAAAACGTTGTCATCTTGCATAAAATAAATTAGTAATACAAATAAATAAGGAGAGAACACAAATAATAGGGAATTTCTCACAATTATCATGTTTGAGTGGATGGTGATATCACAGAGTAAGCTTTGGAAATAAAAAGAAAATCATATATAATTTACCCTAGGAAATATACCATGGTTTGTAATTAGAGAAAAAAAAAAGTAGGATAAAATTTATGAAATATAGGTAAAGATGGAGAATTCATTACTGGTTATCCACATGGTATCCAGAAAGCTTAGCTGCTTTCTCCAAGGCAATCCTCCACTTTGCTATTAACTCCTTTTTCTCTTGATCTGCATCTTTCTCGTGATTGAGAAATGCATCTTGAAAACTTCCCGATTGGTGTCCCACATCTCTTGGCTGGACATGGTAGAATCTTTGGTATTCACGTCACATTGTCACGATCATCGGTACTTTGTCGTACACTCCAATGAAGTCTTTACAGTTCATTCAAACACCACTTGGAGTAGCATAGTTTTCGAGAGAAAATGATAAGAAAAGATTTGAGTCTTGTATGGTACGTTTGGGGGCCCGATTTGATGTCGTCTCCTTTACGGGATATTCGTCATCTCACGAAAGTCTCACGAGATCCACGTACGCCCAGCCAAAGTGTTATAAGGAGATGATCGATAAGGATTCTTGGTATCAATTTCACATTTAAACTCAAGAACATCATAGCTATGTGGCGCCCAAAACAGGGGTCGATTGACTACGATCGACTACTTGGAATACAAGTGGAGGTCGAGGTTACCCGCGCCACTTTAGAAAATCGATGAGTCTCCTTTGTCTGGGAGCTCTACCAAATACATAACCTACATATCCTGTCCCCAAACAATCCAATATATGCAATATAATCCCAACATAGTAAAAATGCCTCTTGGGCTCTGAAACCAATACTCATAAAATCAATTATCGCTAACTATTCTTGATTATCTCCCGATAATTCAATAGTTGATAACACTTTTGTTTTATGCAAACATATTAAAATCTACAATTCTAATGCATGTTATGTCCAAAAACCATCAAGCACAAGCAAACTTCTTCAAAAATCAGCCTCAAAATGATATGTCCTCGGCGCTCCTTGTACACGGAAATAAAGGGGATCACGACGGGGTGAGCTAAAGCTCGAGTAGGAGAATCGCCTAAGTGGGCTGCTCACCACCTAGAAAGTGCAGTGCAATGTTCCAATTTAAACTTGACATTAAGCAAATGCATGATCCTACTTGAATGTCTACATGACCAACTCGGATCCCGAGGTCCTCATAGGCTCTCTGCACTCGCCCCTAGCCTTGTATGAGAATTATTATTTTATTAGTGGACAACCCTCCGATGTATATATATCAATTGGGCCGCTCCGACGATTGATATATAAATTGTTTGTTTGTGGACTACCCTCCGATGAATATATATCAACTGGGCCGCTCCGACGGTTGATATATTATTTAGTTTGTGGACTACCCTCCGATGATTAACATTTTTAGACTACCCTCCGAACCGTCTTCTCTAGACTTATACCATGCACTAACTCCTATAGTCCTAGGATGTCTCAGTGCATATGGAATGCATGTATGCCAATTCCAACACAGTCTAATCACATGCAAATATATAACATGAATATACTCGCATAAAAATTTAATCACACAAACATGTTATGTATTTATCAATTCAAACATCAAAATTAGCTCACTTGGGCTAATATTCAAACACAAGCAATTCGATTCGAATTACTTAACCAAGCACATATTTTCCCAAAAATACATTTTCGGGTCACTCTTCCTAGGAACAGTAAAACCCTAGGGTTTACCGTTCCAACACTCAAGTAAAGCATCGGTTTCATGTTGAACTGCATTTCTGACCACTACCGGCCTCAAATCCAATCAATATGATTAATGCCATAACATACAAGTCCATACCCGCACCCGCCATGGGCGACCACGAGAGAACATCCGATTTAATCTCAAAATTTCACAATAATTCCAATCCGCGTGGTTTGGGATGTGAGATCAGACCAACTAATGACCTCCATTATTTCGACATTCGAAAAGTACTAAAAATGAGATAAAGGCAAGTGGGGAGAAAATCCTACACTCAAGGGGTTTAAAAAAAAACTCCCGATCTCGAATCCCGCAGCGTGCTTTGTCCGCGTGAAACATTTCTCCTTCTTGCCCTGAGGCCGGAATCGGCGGTCGGATCGCCCGTATTTTTAGAGAGGAAGCGACTCTCTCACTAAATTACATTCTGCAACTTACTGCATCACCATTCTCTCCTTTCCGTTTTGCTTTGGTCTAATGAGGAGATGGTTACTATTAATATTTTGCCCTTTATTCATTTAATCCATTTAATTTAGTTGAAATTCGTTTTTCTCGATTTTGATGTGGCACTATCTCGACCATCCATTTCCATCATTTCTCTACTCATACCACCCTTAATTTACATGGTACTTGTTGCGCCTGCGACTTTCGTTGCGCCGATCGTTTTACGACATAATCGATGCCTCGTAAAGCGTGCCAGCTAAACTATCACCGGAATATTACGAAATTTCACGTGCTAACTAGATTTACCGAGGCGATTCCGCGGTACAATCCGTTTGTCATCCGGGATCCTAGAAGAATAAATTCACAGTTTTTAGGCGAAATAACAATTTTATATGAGTACGATTTGCCCTTTTTCCAAAATTTGGAATTTCTCGGGTCTTACATTCTCCCCTCCTTAAAAGGAATTTCGTCCCGAAATTCAGGACAATCACTATCACTCACATGCATATGCAACGTGCACTCTATCATGCATGTAAACAGTCATTTAAATCTTAAGCGGTAGACTCATTACCTTAAATCCTAAACAAGAAGGGATAGGTGGCCCACGCCGTGTCCCTCGCTCCCACGTTGACTCCTCCACTCCACTTGGTGCGGCCACTTAGCACTCTCGCTCGCTTCTCACGGTCTTGCGTCGCAAAACTTGATCACGGCTATCAAAATGCACACTGGTCCCTCCCTCAGGTCCATCGATGTCAACCTGATAAATACAATCCACCACATGAGCTAGATCGAGTATGTTTCCGGAGCATGGAGGCGTGGAAACACCTCGTGGACACTTTATCTTTGGCGGTAGCAGCTACTTAGAGTGCCTTGGCGGTGCTATCCTCTCGAGTATCTCGAAAGGTCGATAACCCTTGGCGATAGCTTTCGGTGCTTGCGAACTGACCATCCTCTTAGGCATCACCTTGAAGGCGTGATCCTGACGCCGAGAGCTGGGGTGAGCGTCGTGCGTTCGCATGCTTTCTTCTGCTTGCATTCTGAGCCGCTGAGGCGTTGTCTATCAAGCTCACCTTCTCTAAGGTGTCTCTAATCAGATCAGGACCAGTGATGGAGCTTTCTTCCACCTCGGTCCAACCTATAGTGACCTGCATGACCTCCGTCTGATGACTTATCTGTGCCATGCGTATACTCGCACGATGCGCTATTGTTGTAGGCGAATTCCACTAAAGCGATTAATCCTCTGCCCTTATGATCTAAATGCGCATGCTCATGACATGTCCTCCTAACACACGTATGTAATCCATACAGCGTGTAACCTACCTTTACCCTTAATTGGTGTGTATGCCCGGCCTTCCCGAGTCACTATCGTGGCAATCCAATGGATGGTAGTACTGAATCACATGTCATGAATGACATCCACATCTGAGCCCTTTCCATTTCGATAACGCACCCAATGAAATTTCCAAAGGGGTATCCAAACCTCGAGTCACTCCGACTCCCATCCTTTCGACTACAAGTCTATGTGATATCCTGACCGTGTGCTTTCATCTCGATTACATAACTCTTCGGCTTACACTTCTAGCCTCTTGCATTTCCTGATTCAACTATGAGTCTTCTTTTGACGTAGTCATAAAGACCAACTCAACCCACACTCACCAAGAGTGGTGAATGGCCATACTGTGCACCCACACCCGACTCGACGTGATGTTACCGTGCACGCGAACACAAGCGATGCTATGTTGTGACAACCAATCCGGTTCCACCATGGCGAGAATGCGAGATCTCTCATTCATGTCACGACCTTTTAGGTCAACTCTCACCTACATCCTAGGGAAGAACATCTATACTTGGCCTCTAAAGGCCTTAACCTCAGCCCAACTCCAATATCGTTAATCGGGTATATGTATTATTGACACAGTTCTCGATGTTAATGACCGATGGTTGTCGAATTCACTATCAAGCATTGATCAACAACCATTAGGTCTACCACCTAAGGTCCACCACGCTTCATTGCGCATCTACGAGCGTGACTTGACCCACACTCTAGCCCTCTGGCCTATACGTTCTTTGGAAGTGCTTATGCGGCACCACAGAATCTGAAACTAGTTCCTCGGCCAGTACTAGGGTGTGAAGGAATGAGCTGCGTATACTCTCTGTTCTCTGACTAAGCGGGGCTGCATTGTCCAAAGTCTTAGGATCTGTCTCTGGGGCAATCCGTCACTCATGCTCAATCTGGCCTAGTCCACGAGAGCTAGTGTGAAGCAGTCTGCCTCTTCACAGAGCTAGGAAAGGTGATCCTCCCTCTTGTTACCAACACCCATATCCAGTGTTCCATGTATCACGTTTCTCTCTCTATGGTGGGGCCGTCCTAACCATGAGTCCATATCCAGTAGGTGAAGTCTACGATCCCGTCGAATGGACAACTGCAGTCCATTCTCGCATCTCTTGTAATACCCAGCCAATCCCAAGAAACTACGTATCTCGAAGATTGACATTCGGTCTCTCCCAACGCATCACTGCCTCAACCTTCTCTAGGTCGACTAGCACTCCTGGTGCTGACACCACGTGTCCCAAAAACCTCCCTTGATGGCTAAAACCTTGCGGGCAATTATCTGTTGATAGTCTCTCGGCAAGCGTAAAGGCGATCCGGTGATACTCATGCTCCCACTTTGGTAGGAGTAGATGAAAATGTCATCCACGTAGACTACGACAAGCGATCTAGATGGGTTGGAACACCCTATGCATGAGATCCATGAATCTTTGCTGCGCATTTGTCAATCAAAGGCATCACCCGTAGCTCAAGAGTGCGATACTTAGCGTCTAGCCTTTGTCTTGAGATATCTGTCTCCTGGCCTCGGTTGATGGTAACCCGGTCACGAAGAGTCTATCTTAGGTAGACTCGCTCCTCTCAATGATCAATTAAATCATCAATCCTCATTAATGGGTACCCGATTCTTGATGCGTAACCCTGTTCAGCTGTCGACCTTCCAGCATACCCGGTCCCGAAAGGCCTTGCCCTCTTCTTGTGACTAGAGGCAGAAGCGCCCCGTGGTGAAGTGCTCGGTCTAATAAGCCTGTCCAATAGCTCTTGTAAACGAGGACTAGGAGTTCTTTGCAACTCAGCCAGAGTGCCATCCTATGCGGAGTCATAGAGATGGTTGAAATACCAGGGTGTAACTGGATACCGAAGTCTACTACTCTCCGTGGAGGTAGTCCAGGTAGCTCATCTGGAAAAACATCCACATATTTGCAAACCACTCGAGGTAGACCCAGAGTGCGATCTCCTCTAGTCCTCTAGGAGTGGGCTCATGACCAACCCCCGCTCTTGTCCACGACACTTGGACTCGTACAGCATGCGGGGCAAAATGTCATGCTTGTCCCCCTGAGGATACCATACGAAGTGCAGATCCTGCGTATAGGCGAGTAACCCTCCCTGCGCTCCCTTGATCGATGCGATCCTGTAAGCTATCAGCCAGTCCATCCCTAGGATGACATCGAACTTTGACATGTCCATGATCCTCAGGTCCACTGTGAGTAGAGTCCCCGAGATCCCTAACTTGCAACCTCGACCTATCATTCTTATTCTCGCCCTAATTCTTAGGGGAGAACTCACGTACAACGGCTCCTCTAAGGTCTCTAGAGGTCCTTGTCCATTTCCACCATATTCGGGCCTCATTCTCTAATAGAATGCAGCTAGTCTAATCCGGGTCGCGTCAGAGGCAATCTCCATAGCCTCCCAACACTTTCGTTAACGCAGACAATGGTCTACCACCATCGGATCTCTTCCCCCTGTGAATGTCGGATGATGATACGCCCTAAACCTCTGAGGGTTACTAGGATCTTCCTGTCTACATGCTATACTAGCCCGTGCTATAGCATTTCTTTGTAATACCTACGGCCACCGGCAAGAATCCGATCAAACGCGATTGTGCACGACCGATTACCACAGTGGGCGTCCTCATGCCTCGTCTCGACTAGCCATCTATACTGTTCAATGGCAACAAGAGTCATTAAATTTTCCTTCCGGTCACAACTAGTAATGCGAGATCTTTGATTACTAATGGACTTGACAACCATGAACCAACCCGTTCATTTCCTAAGTGGTGTTAAATTCCAACTACCTAATTTATTTATTTCAAGAAAATTCTAGGCCCTTGTTCATTTCATCATCCAAATCCCTAAGGTCGTAATCCATAACCTTAGTATTCACCATTTTTTTTTTTTTTTTTCTATACGCATCACACCATGCATATAACTTCCTACGCAACTACCGCGCAATCACGATTTCAATTGGTAATTAAATCCATCTGGTGTCTCACAGGCATAACCACGTACAGAGACACTAATCATACACATAACCCGATGTATACGCAATCAATTTGTTTAAAATGTTGTTGCACTTCGAAATTTTATTTTCAAAAATTTTATTTTTGAAAATTTTATTTTTCGAAAATTTTATCAAAATTTATTTGATTTGATTTGATTTTTTTTTTAAATTTAATAAATATATATTTTTTTCAAAAATTTATTTTACAATGAACAGTGTTCATTTAGTATTTCAGAAAAATCACAGAATTCGAAAAACCCGGTTTGAAAATCCAAGTCGAGTGCCGCAGTGCCTGATCTGGCGGCAGCGGCGCCCGGGCGCGTGCTGGCGCGGGCCACGCGCCCGGCGCCCGAGCCGCCGCCTTGGCGCTCAGCGGCGTTAGCGCTCTTGCGCTCTGCCAGCGCAGCGCGCGCTGCCGCTGTTTGTACGCTTCTGGCGCGGCGCTGCGGCGCTACGCTCCGCCTGCGCCCGGCGCGCCCGGCCGCTGCGGCGCCGCGTCCGCGCCCCACGCCGCGCCACACTGCGCCCGAATCCGGCTCCCAGATGCGCCCGGCGCACCCGGCTGCGCGGCGTGCCCGGCCCGGTCTTAGTGTCGCGAGTGCGATGCGTTGTGTGCGTCTGACCACGCCCATGTCCCTTGCCTAGTCACAATACAATTTTTGTATTGCGATACAATCTCACTGCTGACCCAGGCCTGGCTGTGATACAAATTTTCTTGATACAACTCCTCCCGGCCTGTGTCTGGTAGTGTATTGCAATCTATGAAATTTTCTTTCTCACAATGCAATGCGGGCGTAGCCAATTAAAATTCTGCACAATTTTTTTTTTTCATTATAATTAAATTTTTTTTCATTTATTTCCAAAAATTGGAAAATTCTCTAAAAATCACTAAAATCATTTTTTTTTTCATTTATTTCCAGAAATTGGAAAAATCTCTAAAAATCACTAAAATCATTTTTTTTTTCCTAATACATCAAATAAATTTCTAAAAATTTATTTTCTTTACTTTTCTTCAATTTTACCACTTGTAAAATCTTAGAAAATTATTTTCTCACCTCACAACTAAATAAATTTATAAAATTTATTTTCTTTTCGATTTTCCTCTTTGAAAAATTTCCCCACTCAAATAAATTTCTAAAATTCTTTTCTTCCATTTTCCTTCAATCCTCGTCGATAAATATATAAGAATTTATTTCTTCAGATTTTCAACTTAGAAAATTATTTTCACATCACCTAATAGGCAAATAAATTTATGAAATTTATTCTTCTCATTATCTTTTCCAGTTTTTGTACCTGTATCACTCAAATTGTTTTCTACACATTCATGTGCTAATCACCAAGCACACACATATTCCACGAAACACACTTACAACATGGCATTCATACCAAACACACAATAATTCACCAAATCACACAAAACACATCAACACACGTGCACGTAGTGTCCTAGTTTTAATCGTGATTTTTCTCAGGTAATCTCATACCTATACTTTCGACAGCCGAACCACACCTAATTAGCGATGTTCTTACTAGTATAACCTAAGCCCCGAATCCTCCAATCATGAAACCATATACCTATTCTCCACATCAAACCACCCAGTGGTGATGGATACCCAACCCGAGCTCCTAGGTATTCGTATACCTAAGCTCACGATGCAGTATGGCCCAAAACCGGGGTTCGTTTGACTACCCGTCAACTGCTTGAATACAAGTGGAGTCTCGGGTTACCAGACGCCACTTTAGAAAATCGAGCGAGTCTCCTTTGTCTGGGGGGAGCTCTACCCCGAATACATAACACATATCACATCCCCAAACAATCCAATATATGCAATATAATCCCAACATGAGTAAATGCCTCTTGGGCTCATAAACCAATACTCATAAAATCAATTATCATAACTATTCTTCAATTATCTCCCGATAATTCCAATGTAGTTGATAACACTTTTGTTTTTATACGAGCATATATTAAAATCTGATTCTAATACGTATTATGTCCAAAACCATCTTAAACCACAAGCAGACTTCTTCAAAATCAACCTCAAAATGATATGTCTCTCGGCGCTCCTTGTGCACGAAATAAGGAGATCCAGACGGGAGTGAGCTAAAGCTCGGTAGGAGAATCATGCTAAGTGGGCTACTCACCACTAAGTGCGTGCAATGTTCCAATTTAAACAAACATTCAAGCAAATGCATGATCCTGCGAATCTGCATGACCAACTCGGATCGAGTCCTCACCGACTCTCTCACACTCGCCTAAGCCTTGTGTAGAATTATTATTTTATTAGTGGACAACCCTCAGATGTATATATATCGATTGGACGCTCGACGATTGATATATAAATTGTTTTGTTGTGGACTACCTCGATGAATATATATCAAGCCCCGGGCCGCTCCGGCCGGTTGATATATTATTTAATTTAATGGACTACCCTCCGATGATTAACATTTTTAGGCTTCTCGAACGTCTTCTCTAGACATACCATGCACTAACTCCTGTAGTCTAGGATGTCTCGATTGCATATGGAATGCATGTATGCAATTCCAACAGTCCTAATCACGTACAAATATATAACATGAATATCTTAGCGTAAAAATTTAATCGCACTTAAGCATGTTATGTATTTATCAATTCAAATCAAAAATTAGCTCACTTGAACAATATTCAAACACAAGCAATTCGATTCGAATTACTTAACCAAGCACATATTTTCCCAAAAATACATTTTCGGGTCACTCTTCCTAGGAACAGTAAAACCCTAGGGTTTACCATTCCAACACTCAAGTAAAGCATCGGTTCATGTTATGAACTCGCATTTCACGGCCACTACCGGCCTCAAATCCAATCAATACATGATTAACGCCATAACATACAAGTCCATACCCTTTATACATGGGCGACCACGGGCTGCTCCGGTTTTATCTCAAATTTCACAATAATTCAATCCCATGGTTTTGGGACCGATCCAACAACCCTAATGACCTCCATCAACTCAAACATTCGAAAAGTACTAAAAATGAGAATCTAAACCCAAGTAGGAAAATCTACCTCTCAAGGAGTTTTAAAAAAACTCAGATCTCGGTCACGCGTAGCATGTCCGTGTAGAACATTTCTCCTTCTTGCCCACGAAGGCCATTCGGCGGTCGGATGGCCAGATATTTTAGAAGAAGCGACTCTCTCTCACTAAATTACGATGCGCAACACCATCACCATTCTCTCCTTTCACGTTTTTGCTTTGGTCTAATGAAGGAGATGGTTACTATTGATATTTGCCCTTTATTCATTTAATCCATTTAATTTAGTTAATTCATTTTTCTCGATTTTGATATTGATTTTCTTCGACCATCCATTTCCATCATTTCTCTCATACCTTATGGTACATGAGTACTTGTTATATGTGACTTCGTTGCGCCGAAAATGGATTTCACATTTCGAAATACGATGCCTGCGTAAGCGTGCCCGACTCCGACTATCTCTCGAATATTCACGAAATTTTACGTGCTAACTAGATTTTTCGAGGCGATTCAGCGGTGTGATCCAGTTCGTCGTCAAGGGATCTAGAGAATAAATTACAGTTTTTTAAATTTGAAATAACAATTTTGTAACGAAATTACGATTTTGCCCTTTTTCCAAAATTTGGAATTTCTCGGGTCTTACAACTATGAGGGCGGCTAGAAGTAGAAGATGAAGCTTGTAAGGTGTTGATGGAAGCCATTTCTGGGCAAAAAAAAACTACACAAATGCTCTTAGAAAGAAAAGAAAGGGTTTTTTGAAGCTAAATTATTATTCTTCTGGTTAGAAGGAAGGAAGGAAGGAAGGAAGAATGAAAGTCTCGGGAAGAAAGAAATATCTTTTATGACCAATAACCTGAAATTTCCGGTCTTTGGGTCGTCCTTTATAGGGTTCCCATGTGGCCATAGTTTTATTTTATTTTATTTATTTATTTATTGTCTAGTCTTTTTCATAGAACTTGTACCAATCACGCCCAAAAGCCATTAACCGTTGAATTTTCGCACTGACCAATGGCTGCTTTCACATTAAAAAGTAAATCTTCTTATTATTACATAAAAAATTATTATCATTATATTTTTTCTTGGATTCTTTTTTATTTTTTTCTTAGTGCTTTTTAGAAACCAAATGCAACGTAAAGATTTTTATAAAGTTGAGATTTGTGAGATTCTAATATAAAGGTAAACTGATTATAAATATTTTTATATTTTATATTTTTATTTTATGTAAGTAAAATGTTACTAGTTCAAGGTTATAAGAAATATTAAGAATACTAATTTTCTTATTGTTGCTAATAAACCAAATATTAATATTTACTTTAGTTCAAATTATTTTAAAATAAACTTTACTCAGTACTTTATAAATCACTTATTTTTAGGGTCCACCAAACACCCGACGCCCCGAAAATAAAAAAAATCTAACTGTCTTGAAATTCAATAAAAATTTTTTGAGTAACTAGATTTCGCGAGACGAATCCAACAGTAAAGCCCATTTCATAATTTGAGATCTATATATATATATATATATTTTGATGGGTGAGTAAACTTGATTATAAGTTGCTATAGTGACCACTAAGAAAAAAAATCCAATTTGTTGACTTGATTTAAAGATGGAGCCTGTGGAGGCATCACGTGGCAATCATCCATAGGGTCACCTCTCTTTTGGAAAAGCATGTTCTTAAAAGAACTCTTTTTTTCTTCTCTTGGAAGGACGCTAAAGTGGGCTACAACCGTTGGATGGAAGATTATTTTATTATTATTATTTTCTTTTCTTGAGAAAATGAGATAGCGAGGACAAAGGCTACGCGGAAGTTTTTTTTTTATATTATTATTTTCCTTTTTCTTAGGATGACGAATACAAAAAGAAGGGGGCTAGCGAAATTTTGGAGGAAAATGAGGGATGGTTCGGACGGAGGGAGAAGGAAAGAAGGAGAGAAGAGGCCCGGAACATCGGTGTGGGGTCGGTTGTGGTCTCGAAGCATAACTCTCACCATTCACTTTGACATTATTCCAATTTGCTTTATCATTGTTTAAAAGTTTCATTCTTTTTTAAATGTCAAATAAGTTTTCAAAGTAAATTAAAATTTTGCAAAATGGAGAGTTGAACTCACAAGCATATACTTACAATAAAATTTAACCTTGGACCGAGAGTTATTTTGTATTAAGATTCTACCCTTTTAATTAATATATCCTGAGTTTCATTTCTTTCCTTTTAAAGTTGTTGTCTCCAATTCTGACTTTCAATAAATTCCCTTTTTTTTTCTTACTATTTTATTTTATTTTATTTATTCAAATCAATAATTTTTTTCTCTGTCCAAGATTTCTTTGTTATATTTTCAAAACCTTATTTTATTTTGTATTAAAAAATTACTCACATTTTTAATATAATATGATTAATTCCATGGTTCCAAATAAAATGAAATTTTATGGAAATAAATCATAAATAAATAAATGGGTTTTGGGTGAGTCTCGATATTCCATGGATCATTTAATGAATAATTTAACATATGATTTATAACTTAATTTTAATTAATTTTGGATGTTTTACATTTATTATTGTACTAACATGATTTTTTTGTTATAAGCGTTCTCGATTCGCCGTCAAGGTACACATTTCTACTTGAATCGCATGATTTATTGATATATATAATTAGTGAATTGATTGACCGATTTCCATAATACGATTAGTACGGACTCGATTTTAAGGGAGGCTTAGATAGGTGATGCGGCTGCTAGTATCTTCTAATATGTAAACATGACCTTCGAGTTTTGGACTCGATTTTGTTATCGAGGAATCTATTTAGGGTTTTATTTTTTTATTTTTTTATTTTTTTTAAATAAAACAAAATAAATCATAACTCTAAACCGTTTCTAAAATGATTTTTTTTTTTTCAAAATATAAAAAACTAGTCTCATATTTTAAGTAAAAAATACATTACAGCCAAAAATGCGACGTTCAGAGGGCTGTATCTATATGATTGAGAATTCCAAGATTTTGGTCCTATGAAAGAAAAGTTTTTTGAAAAAGTCTGCAGAGAGAGAAAGAGAGAGAGAGGCGGAAATGAGACTCAATTATTTATGGGGATGAAAGTAAGTTGTAACTTGTAAGTAGGCATCTCCAAAGGCCGGGGGCCGGGCGCCCAGGCCCGGCTCGGCCGATGGGCTTTGGCCGTCGGAAGCCGAGAGGCCCGAGCCCGGAGGTGAATTTGGTAAAGGGCGGTGAGACGCTTCATTTCAGGCCCGACTCGGCCGTGGTGTGGCCGAATCATGGGCACAGGCCTTGGCCCGCCGGCCTTGAAGCCCACCTAGAGGCCCGCTTAGAGTACGCAGGAGGCCCTTAGGAAGCCCTGAGGCCCTTTAGAAGCCCGCTAGAGGCCAGCAGGAGACCTTGAAGCCTTGAAGCCCGCCTAAAGCCCGTTTATGGGGCACTTTGAGGCCGTCAGCGCAAAGCCCGCCTAAAAGCCCAACCCCTCAATGTAGGTTTTTTATTTAAATTGTATTTAAAAGTTAAATAAAAAGTAAGTTTAAAAACAATTCAAAATAAAAAATACATCATTTAAAATTTTATTAATCAAATATAATTACATTTAGAAATGTGAAAAGTTTACATCACTACAAAATAAGTCACGTCACGTAGGTTAGCGCTCTCTTTATTTGTCGATAAATTGTACTTTTAATATGAAGAATAAAATACAATATGTTTCGATAAAATATTTTAATCGTTATTTTTAAAATTGAGAGGCTATCTTTGGATCATTCATGTCTTGATATTTTTAAGTTCTGTATCGACCACTAGTCCGACTTCTCGAACCATGATCATGCAATCTCTTGTCAAGCTAAACTCCAATCTTTCCCAAACATACTACTGCCGATTTAGCGGGGTGACCGTTACATCTCTTTTTGCTAACCACTCTTCCCGCACACTAAGCGACTTAGATCTTGTGTGTACTCATGAACCGCAGTTAATACATCACGTCTCGATAATAGATAACACCGGGTATTTAATTTGTTGTTTTCACCATTCTAAAAATATCAAAAGCTTCATTATCTTCAAATGGAATTGTTTCTACCTTTCAGATATCTATCTATATCTGTTGTATTATTTGAGTAGTTATTTGCCTTTTTCTACTTGAACATTTCTAAGGGCTTTTATAAAAGATGAGGAAGCTTTGTCGTGGATGATGATTTTATCAAGCTACAATATTATTACCATATTTTTCTTTATAAATATTATATAAAATATATAACTACGCAATTTACTTCGTTTAATTTCTTCAATTTTATTTGATCTTCATTGTAAATAATTGGCAGCTTCATTCATCTAAAGCATCAAGAATTTTAATCTAGGGTCTAATTAAACCAATATAATAAATTAAAATTATTTCTCCCCAATATTTTTAATTTTTCTATCATTGCAAAAATTGTATCGCTAAAAATTTCTGCTTAAATAATTTTGAAGTACCATATAAATACTAGTTATTTGCATAATGACCCCGATGTGAAGTTGGATATCTGGCAGCTACAAAAAAAATATTTGTTGAAGTATCAAAAATTTAAAGATCGTAGAAGGTCATAATGTGCCAATCATAATCATTTAATACATCAACATCTACATCATTATTATTATTCTTAGATAATTGCATTTCGTATAATTGTACTACTTTTTATATTTTGTAATATTTTGTAAAAGCTTATAAGTAGAATTCCATCTAGTTGGTATGTCTAAACTTATATTTTTTCTTTTCATATTTGCAATTTTGCAACAATCAAAAAATAATTCATGTTTTGCTTGGGAACAATTAATATTATATGCAATGTCTCTAATTTTTTCTAATGTGCTATCAACTTGTTTTAATCCATCTTTTACAATCAAATTTAAAATATGTGCACAACAGCGTCGTGAAATAATTTTGCATGATCATCGTTTATTTGCCAAAATCTTTTTAATCTTTGTATTGCTACATTATTATTTGAAGCATTATCTAATGTTATTGTAAATATTTTATCATGAATACCCCAATCTATAATTTCATCATTTATTAAAGATATATTTGTACCATTATGTGGAGTATTTATTGTTTTAAATGAAATTATTAACTTTATTTAACATCGAATTATATCACATATAATGACGGTAATACATAAAAAACCTCTTTGCATTAAAGATGTCGAATATCGGATATTAAGCAAATTTTTCCTTCAAAATTTGCAAAATGTTGTTTAAATTCATTTCGTTCTGTTTGAAATTTTTCGCAATATCTCTTTGCAGTATTTCAGAGACCAACCTTTGAATTGAGGATTAATCAATGTTTGAATTGTTTACGAATAATCATCGATTTATCATATTAAAGGTTATTCGGCTGCGTATGTAATCAACGTTCCTTTATGACAAACGAGACTCATCATAAGAAAATGTTTTAAATTTCCAGCATTCATAACACCTAATTGCATATAATTTCTAATATCTACATTATTGATACATTGTTCATTGTGTCTTTTTAAATAGCTTGTACTTGGTGATCCTGTAAAAGTTTGCTACAAATTTTACATTTTGCTTTTATTTCTTTTTTATTATTTTCTAAAATTATTTCTATTATATCAAAAAAATTTCATATATTTGAACTAAGTTTTTTGCTTAATGATGCACATGGACTAGAAGAAGATGCACATGCACTATCCATATTAAAATTATTAATAAAATATTATACTAAAAAAATAAATAATGAATCAAAATAAAATAAACAAATAAGAAGTAAAGGTAGAGAAATATTGCTCAATTGGAAGGTCGGCGAGTGCTAAAATACGAACTATTGGAGTCACCAGTAAGCGGTTGCACCACCAATTATCTTATGTAATATGAGGAACAATTGAAGAAAATGAAGTATTAAAGAATATGAGAGCAAATTGTGAAAAAGAAGTAAATTTGGAGAGAGTATGAAAAATTAAGAGATAGTTGATGAAAAAATTAGAAATTTGTGTGGTATTTATAGAAAAATAAGTGAAAAAAAAAAGAAGCCCAGTGAGCAACGGTCGTGTGGCCAGATTCTGAGAATGGAGGAGGGGGTAAGTGGCCAATGGTCGTATAATTTGTTGGGCGTTGAAAGGGGAGGGCGGGGAGAGGCGGGAAGGGGCTCCCGGGGGGGGGGAGGAGGAAGGGAGGGTGGGTGGGTGGGAGGGGGCGGGGAGGGAGCGGGAAGGGGCCCCAAGGGAAGATGAGAGGGGAGGAGGAGGAAGGGAGGGTGGGTGGGTGGGGGGAGAGGGGAGGAGGAAGGGAGGGGGGGCCGGCCCAGGGGCCCGACGGGAGCCGAGCGGGGCCAGCAGAGGCAAGCATGGGGCCCGGTAGAAACCGACGAGGGGCCCGTCAGGCCCGATCATCTGGGCCGGGTTGGCGCTCGGCCTCTAAGCCAGTGGGACGTACGGGCCTTAAAAATTAAAGTCGGCCGGCGTAGTTGGCCCAATCGGTCGAGGATTTCCATCGATTAGTTGCTCACTGGCTTTCGTGTATAAGTATTTTAGGGGAGGGTATTCACTTCTTGACCACGTCACGTACTTCTTTTGATAAATCAAATTAATTTACAATCTTTTTCCCTTGGGTTTAAAGTAAAATTAATTTTTTTCTAAATACACGTATATAATTCTTTTTAAAATATTCATAAAAGTAATATTTTTACTTTTTAAGACATTATTCATCAATTGTGATTTTGAAAATTAACTTTAAAACCGTATTCACCAACTACGGTTTTAAGGAAAATTTAACAATGTATTTACCATTTTAAGGTTAATTTTCACCGAATAAGATTTTAAGATTAATTTTCAAAACCATATTCACCATGGGAATGTAATTTATTTTTCAAATGATGATAAACTATTTTTGTTTTTTTTAATAACAAGTAATAGTATTTTTTTTATGTTCGGTTTATAGAAACACAAAATAAAAGTTATTTTTCTATTTGTACTATTATAATTTTAATTTTTTATAATCGAAACCAGTTTGTTTCTTTTTGTATATTATTATAGAAAGTTGGATTAAATGGACAAATCTAATAATATTTGTGATCTTTTATAATAGTAATCTTGAATGCCACTATTTTAAACAAATATCCTTGAGCGTGTAAAACAAATTCCACCACTTTATAGCAATATTGTTATGGACATTTTGTTTGAAAATATGTTTTTTTCTATCATTTTTGCATTTTAACTTTTTGGATTTGTACATTTTGGATCGGATATCCTTTATTATATACAATCAATTGTAAATCTCCTTCACTTAATTTTGCTATATATAATTTGTTGTGATTAAAAGTGCATAATTAGTGTTTATGGAAGCCATGCCATTTGTTTCAAGAAGATATAGAGATTCGAAGCTTGATTTCAGTTCGGGTTAGGAGGGCAGGGGTATAGCTTAGGATTTAATTAAGCTATTTCTTGAGAAAAGAAAGACTTAGGAGGTGGGTTTGTAGACTTTCATTTGAGGAACATCAACTTCTGGTCATTAAGTTTGCTCCACTAGAAAAATATAAAATAAATGAGCTATGGAAGAAGGTATGAAATTTCATGGAAAAAAGACTTGAGAGTGGTATAGACTTTTTGAGGAACATCAACTTACGGTCATTATGTTTTTTCCTCTCAAAAAAAAAAAAATTTATTAATAATAATACTAATAAACAGATGTAGATCACTTCAAAATTAGATACGACATGTGAACACGATATGGTTTTTGCGGGTTTGGGTTGAGTATAATCGGGTTTGGATCATATTCGTGTTGACCCCCTAACACGTTTAATAAATGAGTCATATTCGTATTGAGCCTAACGCCAATTTAACCCATTTAATTATTATATTAATTAATTAACCTATTTAATAGATTATTAATTATAATTCCTATTATTTTAGATAATAAAATTACTAAACATGTTAAATTTAATAAATTATTTGTGTTAAACATGAATAATTAATTATAATTTTTATTATTTTAAATAATCAAATTAAATGGGTCATATTCGTGTTGACCTACTTAACACGAATAATAAATTAGTTGGGTTAAGCGGAGAGATGTTGACACGTTTATTATCGGGTTTGGGTTGGCTTGAATGTTGTGCGATCCGTACATTAACACAACATGAACCACGACCCATAGACATAGATTATCTTTACAAACATCATTCTTCTTACATAATTCTGGAACCTATTTTATTTTATTTTATTTTTATAGACTCAAAAAGATTTATAACAAAAAATAGAAATATGTAAAAGAAAAAAACACATCAAATAGATCCTTTAAAAATATTCAAAATAATTTTAATTTCATATATAACGCAAGTACATAGCAATTTCTAAAAATATTTTAGTTAAAAAATTGATCATTAATGATTACAACATGTGGGGCTACCTAATTTTAAGCTTTGCTTGAAAATGTAAAAAAATAAAAAGCTTGAAAATGTGTTAATCTTTTGAATTTAAATCAGTTTAAATAAAAGGACACTTGTGGAATTATCTACCACCTTTAGAACATTGCCCTTGTTTTTAAATTGCTAAGCTGGCCCCATGGGCGCCCACGCATAGAATAGGAGAGTACATTTTTCTCGATTTAAAAAAATCCAGTTGAATGATCAGTCGTCTGAGCAATAGAATTGTTGAAGTGGCTCTTTGTTTTAATCTATCTTTCATTATTCGATGAGTGTGGGAATATTTGTTTTTTTTGGAAAATGGTTCGCAACACCATGGTGGCACACACAATTTCCAAAAATAGAAAATTTTTAAGGATAAATTTAAAAAGTGTAAAAATTAAATAACACAAATACTCATTGAAAATTTCTTCCCTCCTTGCAAAATCTCTATCTTTATAAAATTATGATGACTTTTTTTTTTTGACACCAATAATATCATATAACAACACTTTTTTTTTTCTTTATTTTGGTTTGATAGGAGTTAAAGAGTAACCAAGAGTCAATAATTCTCTTATAACTTACAAATATGAAATCGACATATTCTAAATTAAATTTAAAAAAATCTACAAATCCTCTCATACTTTTGAAGAGTCACTCGTATTTTTTATAAAGGGTCCTGTGAAGGAGAAAAAGAGGAGTAAAAATATGACAAACCACTGTCATGACAGCTTTCATGGAATGCTACCCATCAATGACAATGTCAGATAAAAACAAAAGAAAATGTATCAAGTAACAAGGATAATAATTCCACCTATTTCCACCTATGTTAAAGCAAAAGCCTAAATAATCCAACATTTTCCAATCTTACCCTTTCTATATTTTTTCTTAAAAAATAATCTATTTTGAAAAAAATGTATTTTCCATTTTATATATTTATATATTTTTTAAAAATTTATTTTTACAAAGAAAATAATACAAATTTTTGTCAATAGATGATATTTAAAATGGATGAAGTTTAAATTTGGTTTACTTCTATGTGTTCTTTTAAGGATATAAAGATTTTGCCCAGGTACTGTCGATTTTGTTAGTGAGATTTCCTTTCATATATGTCATGGTGATTTTTTAATCTTGCAAGAACATATAAAATATAAGTGTGCGGGCCGTGTCGAGGAAAATTAAAGTGTTTTAAAGCCCCGGAATGAGCTCGTAAGTCAGGCTTTACATCCCGAGAAATTTATTAGATTCGCTGGTTAAGCCTTCAGTAAATAAAGTGAAAAGCGCATGAATTGAAATATTGTTAGAACTAATTGTTGAATAAAGTGTTAAATTTCCTTAAAATGAATAAATAACACAGTGCTAAAAGTTGATAGATTTGAATAATACTTGCCTAACGGATTATTTGAAATAACATTGGATTGAATGTGAAAATAGTTATGTGATTTGAAAACTTGATACACTTGAATAGAACTAGTAACTAGAGATGTTGGAAATTGTTTTAAAATATTAGATTTTACTACAAATGAATGAAATAACCTTTGTTAAATTTTATTAGAAACTTGACAATAACTAGGAATTTAAATCTTGAGAGTGGTAGAAAGCTTGTTGCAGAGAAATAATTGGAAGAGTTTTGATATTTTTCAATAATATTGGAAACTTCTTTTATATCAGAACTATAAGAGATTCAAAAGTTTGGGTGTAAGACCCGAGAAATTTCGATTTCTGGAATAAGGGCAAAATCGTAATTTTAATTACAAAATTGTAATTACGGTTAAAAATCCGTAACAAATTCTCTAGACCTCGGATGATGAAACGAATTGCACCGTTGGAATCGTCTCATGAAATATAGTTATGCGTAAAAATTTCGCATTTTACGGGACCGGTCGGATTCGACACGTTTTTCGAGGCATGTCGCGTTTGGGTCTTAGTAAAAAGGTTTTCGACGTGTGAAAGCCACATATAACATGTAACTCATGTACCGTAAGTATTATGAGTAAGAAATAATGAAAATGAAAGTGAGATAGTGCCGAGATATCGAATGCAGTAAGGGACGTAAAGGTCGTTATGGGGGTGATTTTAAAGGCTATTTAATTGACAAAATTGTCAATAGTGCCGTCTCCAACTACTTAAGAGACCAAAAAACGTGATGAATAGAAGGCTTCCTCAGTAGCCATTTTTTGGTTTTTCTTTAGAGAGAGAAACTTCTCTAATCTGTGACTCAGGCCGTGTGAGGCTTGGGACAAGAAGGAGAATGCTCTACGGAAGAATTTCTGGCGTGGAGTCTTCGGATTGGGGAGTTCTTCAAACTCCTTGAGGTAGGATTTCTCCCTACTTGGGTTTTATTCCTATTTTAAGTGTTTTGTCGATGTTTCGGTTGTTTGAGGCCGTGAGGGGCCGTTTGATCGGTCCCAAAACATGGGACCGAATTGATAAAATTTTTGGGAGAAAAATGGAGCAGCCCGTGGCTGCTCCACGGCTAATTGGAGTTCTGATGGGTTTGTGTATTTAAATCATGCTTTGATTGGTGGGCCGGGAATGGCCGTATTCGGGTTCACTAAGTGAGCGGATTGATTTGTGATCTTTGGGCAATGTAGAGGTTTCATTATTCCCGAGCAATGATCTCAGAATATATTTTTCGTAAAATTATGTGTTTGGTTAAGTAATTGAAGCGAATTGTTTGTGTTTTGAACATTAGCCCAAAGAGCTAATTTTGATCGTGAAATGATAATTACATAACATGTTTGTGTGATTTAATTTTTATGCGAATATATTCATGTTTATATATTTGCATGTGATTAGGCGGAATTGGAGCGCATACGTACATTATATGCACTGGAACATCTAGGCTCTTGGAGTTAGTGCATGAGATGAGTCTAGAAACAAGGTTCGAGGAATTAGTCTAAAATGTAAAAGTGTCGGAGAGTAATTAAAATCGGAAATAATATATATCAGTCGGGCATTTGATTGTTCTTTATTCATCGGAGGAGTAGTCCACAAACAAATAATATATATCAATCGTCGGATGGCCTAATTGATATATATTCATCGGTGTCCATAATAATATAATAATTCTCATACGAGGCTTAGGCGAGTGTAGGAAGTGATGAGGACTAGGGATGCGAGTTAGTCATGTAGACATTGAGTAGGATCATGCATTTGCTTGAATGTGTTTACTTTGGAGCCATTACCTTTGCACTTAGATGGTGAGTGGCCCACTTGGGCGAGATCTCCTCTTGAGCTGCTGCCGTCGTGGGATCCCCCTTTATTTTACGGTCACGGGGGCGCTGCTTGAGAGGGCGGCTCGTCTAAATTTGTGTGTGAAGAAAGCGGGATGTGGCTTTGGTGGTTGTACATGTATTAGAACCCTTCGTTTAATATATGTATTGTTTAAAGTAAAAATATTAACTCTTGTAACTATTGGGGATATAGTTGGATTCATAGTTTGTATATGTTTTATGGATATTGTTGCATGGGCCCAAGAGGCCGTTTTATCATATTTGTATATATGCATATATTGGACTATTTAGGACAGGATATGCGAGGTTTTATGTGGAATTAGAAGCTCCCAGAGTACAAGAGACTCTGCCCGATTTTCTGAAGTAGCGTCGGGTAACCTGACCTCCGCCTATTATTCGCAGATTGACGGGTAATCGGCAGGACTTTGAGTTTAGGCGTCTGGGTTGGTATCAGAGCTTGGGTATCACGAGATACCTAGGGGCTCGAGGTTTGGGTATCCATCACCACTAGAATTGTGATTCGATGTCAAGTGTAGGTATGGGATTACCTAGGAAAATCACGGGACAAAACTAGGACACTACGTGCACGTGTGTTGATGTGTTTTGTGTGATTTGGTGAATTATTGAAGGATCCCGACCCGGATTAACCTCATGAACCCGAGGGGACCTCCCGGCACTCCAATGGATATAGAAACTTTTCCTTAAAACCATCAAACCCGTCCATGGAGCGAACCCCTTTGGTGCTTAACATATCTTTTAGAAAATAATGCGGAGCGAAGTGGTAATTTATTTATTTATTTATTTTTTTTTTCATACACTTAGATTTTGCGAGAAAAATCGGCGAGTTTCTCGTTTTCGGACTTCCCAAATTTACAAATGCACATGGCAATTAAAAAACACTTCAAATCTTCCAATTTTCAACTTCGTTTAGGACTCTCGTCCCGCAAACTCAATCAACACAATATATATATACCATAAACATTTATTCATTTCAATCATCAAAACATTTCAAAACTTCTTCAATTCCACATGCACAGTTTATAAAAAAGATTGGGCTTGGCTAGGACTTAAGCCCGGCCTTCAAGTAGTTCATTTTCAAAATATATCCATATATGCATATATACATGACAATTTATTCAACCTATAAAATATGCAAATTATATATACAATGCAGTTCACATCGTCCGTCTCCTCACATGTAGCAGGCTCATTTCGGCTGCTTGGGAGGATCTTCCTACTTAAAGCGCTTTGTCTCGGATCTGAAAATATTTTGGAAACATATGGAAAGAATGAGCTAAAGGAGCCACGGTGGTGTGCATTTTCATTAAAATAACATTTTCAGTATATACCAAAATAATACATACTTATCCAACTAAAATCCATTTATACCTTAAACTTTCTTTCAATAAATACTTATACCATTAAAATCAATTTATGCTTTGAAACATTTATGCCTTAAACTTTCTTTCAATAAATACTTATACATTTAAAATCCATTTATGCTTTAAAACATTTTATACCTTAAACTTTATTTCTTTCCTTCTAATACATACTTATACAAATTAAAATCATTTATACCTTAAACTTTCTTTCAATAAATACTTATACCATTAAAATCAATTTATGCTTTAGAGACATTTATGCCTTAAACTTTCTTTCAATAAATACTTATACATTTAAAATCCATTTATGCTTTGAAACATTTATACCTTAAACTTTATTTCTTTCCTTCTAATACATACTTATACAATTAAAATCCATTTATACCTTAAACATTTATGCCTTAAACTTTCTTTCAATAAATACTTATGCATTTAAAATCCATTTATGCTTTAAACATTTATCATAAGTAAACTTTCTTTCTTTATTTCTTTCTTTCTTTCTTTCTTTCTTTGATGGAACCGGGAAATAAACACACGAGCAGTTTTCGAGTGCGCGTGAAGACAGATGCATTCAGTCATAACCACTCTGTTGCGGACTCACGCTTTGCATAGGGTTCCAGTCATGTACTTTATCACGTGTAAGGATATTACTCTAGACACCTGTTCCCTCCTTGATTAGTAACTATAACTGCCCTCTAAATCGCCTGCAGCTTAAAGTACCTCGGCCGATATCAATCATAACAGTCATAGGGGGTTTGAGGTAACCATCGATCAAAACATTTCTTCAAAATACATTTATAAATACATTTAAATCCTTTGCTATCATTAAAACGCATATGCATTCTTTAAACATTTTTAAACTTTCATAATACCTTAACATATGCATACATATTTAATACACATATAAATATGCATTGATGCAAGATAAAACAATGCAAGATAAAACATTTCCATATGCCTTAACATTTACATAAAAATTTACATTAAACTTTCGGTTTAACATTAAAACCATTCACTTTAAAGCTCGAGATTCTCAAACCATCATTTTCACTCCACGGTTCACCGCTCAATCCCGCTTGCTTCCGTTGAGTTCCGTTCCGTCCATTAGTCCTTTTCACCTTTTCCAAAGAAAATCACAATTACACATTAACCATAATTTCCATTTAATCCACCATAAACACTCATTCCTATATTCTTATTCCTCTAGGAATCTATTTTACTTAGAATTGGAATCGATCAATCGGATCATCCAAACTAAAGTTATGGCATTTTCATATGACTAGTCATTTACCGATTTTCTAGTAACTCTGAGTTTATTACTCTCTCATTTTCCGAGATTTAACTTCATATTTTGACGCTGCCCTTATACTCATTTAAAGCTAAGGTGCTAAGGGTTCTCTATTGAAAATTGGAATCACTTGATTAGACAGAAACTCACTTTACGTCGAATAACCAGGCTAAATATCTACTTAAAAAACTGAACCAGAATTTGGCTTGCACATGGTCCTACTTTGAGTGAATATTTAGGACACTTAGGATCAGAATTTGGCGATACCTTCTTCTTAAGTTTTGTTCTCCTTCAAGTCTGTTTGCATGTACTTAAATCCACTCCAAATCAGGATCAAAATTAGCAGGCAAGTTATGGCAAAATACCAAAACTGGTCAAAACAATAGGACATTTCCTGTACCGAGACTGCTGCCCAAAATTGACCAAAATGTGTTTCTCTTTCATTTTTCTTTCACTCTAAACACTTAAATCTGATGCATTATACCCATTTCAACGCAACACACACAATTCACTATCAAACCTAACCCTTACTCACTTGATTTTGTCAAAACCTAACCTAAACATGGCTTTCTCAATTGATATTAAATTCAGCACCATTAAACCTTAAATACCATAAATTTAACATCCATACCAGAATTTGGGACATTAAACATGGAAAACATCAAACCTAACTTTCCACCATGAAAACTTACTTGTTTCTTGAGTTCTTTGGCTCCTCTCCTTGATTACCACTTGAAGATCTTGAAAGCTTGAAAAACAAAGAAAACTCACCTCCCCAACTTGGATTTCTCCTTTCTCTTCCTCTTTCTCCTTTCTCCCCTTTCTTTTCTCTCTTTTCTCCTTTCTCTCCTTCTCATACGTGATCTCCTCTATTTGGAGACTTAAATCCTAATTTTGCTTTTAAATTCCAACTTTCCAAAATTACCCTTAAGTCAAAAGAATTCAATTGGTTATTGTAAGTGAATTACCCTTTAATCAAGCCTCTCATAGGTCCATTTTTATGAGACCAAGTCATTTACCCATTATTTAAATCATAACTTAGCCATTAAGAAAGATTTTGATTGGCTAGTACAATTAAATATCTCCACTATAGCAGATTTTATCTCCGTTTCGCCTTTTACTGTTTTTATATCGATTATATGTCAAAAATATTCTATGGTCATCTATATTTAAATTTGAACATAAAATATTCCTAGCCCAAATCCTTCGCGTTAATTTGGTGCAAATACTTTGGCATCCAGTTTAAAATCATTAAAATCGGTAATCCGGACAATAGCGTGTGTGCAGAATTACGTTCGGATCACACAGGAAACTATCCACCCAAACGGACTCCGTTTCACTTTATTTCAGTTCGTTAGTCTTTATGATATATTCTGGACATTTTCGTATTTTCGGCCCAATTTCCGAAAAATTTCCATATGAGCCCGAATTTTCAGTCCGGAAATCACTATTCACTTAAATCTCTATTCTCTTCTAAATATCAGTTCAAAGTCATAGGAACTGAAATTTCTTACAAATTCCTTTACAAACCCCTCATTCCGGATATAATAAGAAAAATCATTATTCCTTAGGGCATTCGGTTACAATTTTGAAAATTCCACTTCCTTGTCCAAATAACGTCAGGAGCATTCTAAATTCTAATCTACCTCGTTTCTATCATTGGACTCTAATCAATTCCAAAAATTACTATTATAACATTCAATCAGGTTGGGTTTACAATCGCCTCCTTATAAAAGTGCCGAAATTAAAACATTAAATACTGCATCGAAGAGATGGGAATGTGCCTCTTCATCGCTCCTCATGCTCCCATGTAGCTTCCTCTACCGTATGGCTCCTCCACAATGTGCCTTCACCCGGCGAATAGTCTTGTTGCGCGAACTTGCTCTCGTGGTGGGGATGCACTTAGCGGTTTCACTCTTCGGTAATGTCATTCTCCTGTATTTTCCAGTTTGCTCTGTAATCGATACATGTGAAGGGTTTAGTATGTACTTGCGAACATAGAAACATGGAAAACATCGTGAATCCGTCCAGTCGGATAGCAATTCAAATCAATAGCCACCTCTAATCCCTCTCAGCAATCTGTGTAGCTGATATATCATGGACTCGACTTTCCGTTTCCCAAATCTTGGTAAAGCCATACATGAAATGCCGAAATACCATATGCCTACCTCAAACTCTCTAAGTCTCGGCGATTGTCATAAATCTTTTGTCGGTCTTGTGCAATTTCAGTCTATCCACCTGCTTTGATCTTTATCACAAGTCACCTTGAACAATTTCGGACCTACTAATTTCCTTTACGCTACCTCATCCCAACATCTTGGAGTTAAACATTTCCGTCCGCAAAGATCTCATGAGGCCATACCAATCTTGACTTGATAAGCGTTGTGTATGCAAACTCCATCGGTAGTGTTCCTTTAGGTATAATTACATCTTTGTACTTCAGGATGCATAGCATAAGCGGAGGAATGGGCTTTCTCCATAATATCTCTCCTCACATCACCTACATCCGGTACACATAACCTAAAATCGCAGAGCCACGGTATCATCCTCTCTCAATGACAAATCCCTGCAATTGCCCATACTCTGCTTACCTCTCAACTTCACTATGCGTGGATCTGAATCTGACTCTAATCTTTGTCTATCAATACGGGACGTACATGAAATGTAATGCAGTGCTCGAATGCAGCTAGGTTCAGTCTCATACCCAAGGACCTCAATTCTATGAGTCGAGGAAGATGCACGGCCCTCAAGTGCGACATGGAACTCATGGGTCTCCTACTAAGAGCATCTGCTACCACGTTCGCGTTTCCAGGATGATAATCAATGGTACATTCATAATCCTTGATCAATTCAATCCATCTCCTCTGTCTCATATTCAGTTCATACAACGTAAGCGGATCTTGTGGCTCTTATGATCTGTAAAAATCCTCTGGGGGTACTCCATGTAAGTAAATACTCATATCCTTCAGAAACCAAATACTACATTTTATAGCTCGAGTGTAGTGTAGGATGGAATTACGATTTCATGCTTCTTCAATTGCGCGAAGCATATGCAATCTACTTGTCATTACACGTTAATACACAACCCGGACCATAGAGGTATCTGTGCAACGCAAAGCCATCTGCTAATGGAAGTGTAATCTTTGGAGCGAGGTCAATCTCCTTTTCGGTTCATGAAACTCTCTTCCAGTGAAGCCTCGACCATAAAAACGGTTCCTCTTCTTTTTGTTAGTCAATCGGAGTAATGGCTATCTTGAAAATCCCTCAACGAACTTCACGGTAATGCCTGCCAAACCCGGAGAAAACTCCTTATCTACGTAACACTCGTAGGGGTTTCCAATTCAATATAAACTGACCTTAGCGGATCAGACCCTCTCGAAATTATGTGTCCCGAGGCGACAACGTGAGCAGCCCGACACTTACTGAGTTTGGCATATAACCGATGTTCCCGTAATGTTTGCAGAACTATCCTCAAGTGCTTTGCATGTTCTTCTCCACTGCCCGAATAGATCAGTATATCGTCAATAAACACGATAACAAACTGATCTAAGTAAAAACTAAAATCACATTCATGAGATCCATCAAATCATTTGGGGCATTAAATGAGAGTCGAAATGACATTAGAAAGCAAAAATGCATGTGCAGTGTTCGAATCTTGTCTTGAGAACATCCTCATCATGATCTCAACTTATCAATTCACTTCCAATTAAATCCAAGGCTCATAAACCTTAAATTAAATAAATAACATCTTAAAGTGAAAAACCATATTACACCCTTCTGTGAAAAATTACATTTATATCCCAATCAATTCTTTTAAACATTAATTCTAACATCCCACATTAGGCATTTAATCACTTTCAATTAGTTAAATCAATGAAACTCAACTTTTCCATACTTCTAGGGTGGTGTAAATCCTACATGTCACACATTCATAATTATTTCTTCAATTCTTATTTCTTTCAACAAATTATATTTGATAATTCATCCAATATTAATTTGCTTAAACTAAATCAAACCAATGCATTTCCAATTAAACCCTTTTTTGGCTAACCTCTCATCTCATTTCTATTCCTTTTAATTCCATTAATTCCTTCAAACATTTCAAGTGCGTCATTAAATCGATTAAAACCAATCAAACAACATCATAGCTTTGTTACACATTCAAGAGTTGACCTAAATTGACAATCTTATAATCTCATTCTTTCTTTTCAATTTCTTGCAGCAAAATCAACTAGAATCATGTCGATTTAATAACTAAAGCCTTAATATAACTCAATTGAAGAGTTTAGATAAATAATCCATAAAACCTAATTGCTTATTTGGAACCTCCACGAACCATGTTGACCCGTTGGTTGTCGCCAGTGTGCCTTTGGGATTTCAAACCCCATGCTCCTCTCATCCCTATTATGACCTCTACTGCATGTCTTGTGTGTGGTATCGCTACTGTGGTCCAAATCTCGGACTAGAACCTACAGCCAGCTATCTTCCAACCATGATATAGGACCTTTTTGGTTTTCTTTTATCATTGGATTCCACTTTTCAAGCAATGATACATGACTAACTTCTCTTGATACATGACTTGTAGCATTTCTTGGAATAAGGACCTCAAATCCTACAATTGCTTGTGCAAGATTATGTATAAGATCATGCATTTTATATGTTAATCTATCATTAGAATCATCTTCTTCAACTTTTTTTCAACAATCATCTTGACCGTGATTCCTCCCGAAATATCAATCTCCCATGTCCTCTAATTATACATCCTTTGTTTAAACCAGTGAGGTGTGTCATTTCCATGTTAAAGTAGTATGATTTTCATTCAGGCAGACCAGACTCCATTTGAATGATCGGTTACATGCATTAATGTTCATAAGGTGTTGATGATGATTGGGACTCTTCTACACATGCCACCTGTTCTTAACTTTTATGATCTTTTCACTCACACTAATTCTCCTATCTCAAGTGTAATCTTTGAAATTAAGTCCAGGGTCACTTTTTTGCCTGGGCCTTCAACAAACATCTAGTATTAATTTCTCGTGAAACCTCGGTATTGGTGGTGGTCTTGTGCCTCGAGAGCTCTCTGGTGAGGCGGGTCGACCTCGGCAGCGCATTTTAATGAACCAAAAATTTCATATCTCATATAATGCATATGATTTTAAATCACATAAATAATTTATGCAATTTTTAAAAAATAAACAACAAAACAATCATATGAAAATAAAATTTTCAAAAACGTGGCTCTGATACCACGTTGAAGGATCCCGACCCGGATTAACCTCATGAGCAAGGGACTCAAACTCGATGGATATAAGGCTTTTCCTTAAAACCATCAAATAAAATCCATGGAGAGCGAACCCTTTACAATCCTTAACATATCTTTAGAAAATAATGCAGGCGAAGTGGTAGTATTTATTTATTTATTTATTTTTCATACACTTAGATTTTTCGAAAAATCGAGCGGAGTTTCCTCTGTTTTGGACTTTCCCCAGAATTACAAATACCTGCATAAGCATTTAAAACACTTGAATCCTTTACGATTTTTCAACCGTTTTAAGGACTCCTCGTCCCGACTCAATCAACACAATATATATATACCATAAACATTTATTTATTTCAATCATCAAAACTTATTCAAAACTTCTTCAATTCCAATATGGTTTTATAAAAAGATTGGGCTTGGCGGGACTTAAGCAAACTAGCCTAAGTAGTTCATTTCAAAAATATATCCATATATGCACCTATACATGACAATTTATTCAACCTATAAAATAATACAAATTATATATATACAATGCGATTCACATGATCGATCTCTCGATGGCTCGACTCCTTGCCTGAGAGGGATACTCTGGCCTTTTTATCACCGAGATCCACGAAAATATTTTGGAAACATATGGAAAGAATAGGCTAAAGGCCAGGAGTGAGTGTGTTTCATTAAAATAACGATTTGATATATACCAAAATAATACTTATCCAACAAATCCATTTTATACATAAAGCTCTTTCAATAAATACTTATATATTAAAATCAATTTATGCTTTGAAACATTTATGCCTTAACTCAACAATAAATACTTATACATTAAAATCCATTTAATAACAAACTTATTTATACATAAACTTTATTTCTTTCCTTCTATTTGTACTTAGTAATTAAAATCATTTATACCTTAAGCTTTCTTTCAATAAATATTCTTATACCATTAAATCAATTTATGCTGAAACAATTTATGCCTTAAACTTTCTTTCAATAAATACTTATACATTTTAAAATCCATTTATGCTTTGAAACATTTATCTGTAGCTTTATTTCTTTCCTTCTAATACATACTTATACAATTAAAATCCATTTATACCTTAACATTTATGCCTTAAACTTTCTTTCATTATCTTTTATGCATTTAAAATCCATTTATGCTTTAACATTTATGCTGTAAACTTTCTTTCTTTATTTCTTTCTTTCTTTCTTTCTTTCTTTATTGAACCGGAAATAAACACACGAGCAGTTTTGGATGCGGCGGTGAGAACGATCACATTCCGGTCTGCTGTAACCCTAAATTGGAGAAACTCCGCATAGGAGTTCAGTCATAGCACTTTATCCGTGTAGGATATTACTCCTAGACACCTATTTCCCTCCCTCGATTCGTAGCTTTATAACTTTACCCTCTAAATCCTTACACGGCCAAATCTATAAGTGATATCAATCATCTTGATCATAGGGAGTTTAGGGTAACCATCGATAAACATTTCTTTAAATACATTCTCAAACCATTTAAATCCTTTACTTTATCATTAAAACATATGCATTCTTTAAACATTTTTAAACTTTCATAATACCTTAACATATGCATACATATTTAATACACATATAAATATGCATTGATGCAAGATAAAACAATGCAAGATAAAACATTTCCATATGCCTTAACATTTACATAAGAAATTTACATTAAACTTTCAGTTTAACATTAAAACATTCACTTTTTAAAAACTGAATTCTAAAAATATCATTTCACTCACGGTTTCACCGCTGTGATCCATTTGCTTCAGTTGAGTTCCGTTCCGTCGATAATTACTTTACCTTTTCAAAAAAATCTGATATTAACCATATTTATTTAATCCTATAACACTCATTCCTATATTCTTATTCCTCTAGGAATCTATTTTACTGGAATTGGAATCAAATCAATGGATAATCCAAACTAAAGTTGCAGCATTTCATATACAACTAGTCTTTACGATTTTCTAGTAACAGTTTGTATTACTCATTTTTCCGAGGTCTTAACTTCCTTATTTTGACTGTAATATATATTTAAGCTAAGGTGCTAAAGGTTCTATTCCAATTGAGTCCACGATTGAACACTTAGAAACTCACTTCGTCAAATAACCAGGCTAATCTATGTTAAAAAAACTGAACCAGAATTTGAAAACTGCATGAGTCTCACTTTAGTGAATATTTGAGACATAGGATCAAATTGTGATACCTTCTTCTTAAGTTTTGTTCCTTCAAGTCTATTTTACGTAGCCACTTAAATCACTCAAAATCAGGATCAAAATTGAGCAGCAGAGTTATATTAAATAAAACTGGTCAAAACAGAAAACAGGACATTTCCCTGTACCGAGACTGCTACTTAAAATTGACCAAAATGTGTTTCTCTTTCATTTTTCTTCACTCTAAACCTTAATCTGATGCATTATACACATTTCAACACTCTTACACACAATTATATCAAGCCCTAACCCATACTCACTGATTTTATTCATTCAACCCTAAATGGCTACTCAATTGATATTAAATTCAGCACCATTAAACCTT
Source organism: Tetrastigma voinierianum (assembly GCA_016808115.1). Taxonomy (NCBI): domain Eukaryota; kingdom Viridiplantae; phylum Streptophyta; class Magnoliopsida; order Vitales; family Vitaceae; genus Tetrastigma; species Tetrastigma voinierianum. The sequence continues at coordinate 126,645 of JAEQBH010003395.1, read as the reverse complement.
AAATACCATAAGTTCATATCCATATGAAATTTAAGACATTAAATGGAAACATCAAACCTAACTTTCCCACCATGAAAACTTACTTGTTTCTTGTTTCTTTAGCTCCTCTCATGATTACCACTTGAAGATCATGAAAGCTTGAAAAACAAAGAAAACTCACCTCCCCAACTTGGATTTCTCCTTTCTCTTCCTCTTTCTCCTTTCTCCCCTTTCTTGCTATATAACTTTTCTCCTTTCTCTCTCCTTCTCCTTACGTGATCTCCTCTCTTTGGGCTTAATCCTTTAATTTTTAAATTAACTTCAAGTATATAAAATTAAGAATTCAATTGGTTGTGTAAAGTGAATTACCCTTTAATCCCAGAAGCCTCTCCTTGGTCCATTTTATGGTTCAGTCATTTACCATGTGTCATAACAGCATTAGAAAGATTTTGATTGGCTGGTACAATTAAATATCTCCATTATAGCGATTTATCTCAGTTTAGCCTTTTCGCATTTTTTATATCGATTATATGTCAAAAATATTCTATGATGAATCTATATTTAAATTTGAACATAAAATATTCTAACTAAATCCTTCACGATTAATTCGGGCTCTAAAATCACGAATCGGATTTAAAATCATTAAAATCGATAATGGGACAATAGCGTGTTATTACGAATTACGTTCGGATCACTGAAATATCCAAACGGACTCGGATTTCGCTTTATTCGGTTCGTTAGTCTTTCATGATATATTACGGACATTTTCGTATTTACGGCCCAATTTCGAAAAATTTCATATGAGTGAATTTTCGGTCAGGAAATCACTATTCACTTAAATCTCCTATTCTCTTCTAAATATCGGTTCAAAGTCATAGGAACTGAAATTTCTTACAAATTCCTTTGCAAACCTCCCGTTCGGATATAATAGAAAATGTTATTCCTTAGGGCATTCGGTTACAATTTTCGAAAATTCACTTCATGTCCAAATAACGTCCGGAGCATTCTAAATTCTAATCTACCCTCGTTTCTATCATTGGACCTCTAATCAATTCAAAAATTACTATTATAACATTCAATCAGGTTGGGGTTTTACAATTATTATGTGTTTGGTATGAATGCCATGTTGTAAGTGTGTTGTGGAATATGTGTGTGCTTGGTGATTAGCACATGAATGTGTAGAAAACAATTTGAGTGATCTGAGTACAAAGCTGGAAAAGATAATGAAAGAATAAATTTACTTAAATTTATTTGGCCTGATAGGTGATGAAAATAATTTTCTGGATTGAAGAAAATGCGAAGAAATAAATTTTTATAAATTTATTGGATGATTGAAGAAGAAAATGGAAGAAATAAATTTTTAGAAATTTATTTAGTGGGGAAAATTTTGTGTGGAAAAAGAAAATGGTACCTGGTTATTTGGTTATGATGTGAGAAAATTTTTTTCTAGGTTTTATATGGTGTAAGAATTTAAGAAAATTGGGTTAAATAAATTTTTATAAATTTATTTGATGTCAATGAGAAAAAAAAAATGATTTTGTGATTTTTGGTGATTTTTTTTCCAAGTCTTTGGAAATAGTGAAAATAATAATAATAGTATTATTAAAATTGAAAAAAAAAAAAATTTGTGCGAGAAAAAATGCGGAATGAAGTCTTGCCCGTTTCTATTACAAGAAAAAAAATTGTATTCATTTGGTGAGAAGGTTAGGATAGTAGTGTATTGCAATCTGATAGAGGCGTATTGTGAGGGCTAGTAATTGGTTGTATTACTGTCTGATGCCAGTAAGCTCCTATCTGATCTTAGCGCGACCACAGTATGACGTGAGAGCGTATGGCCTTCGTCTTCAGAGCGGGTGCTTGTAGGCGGCTGTGTGGGCGTGCGCGGCCAGGCGTCTTGTCATTGTGAGCGAAGCCTTCACGAGAGCGAAGCGGAGCCAGCGGCTGAGCGGCGGCGGCGAAGCGCGTGACGCAGACCGCGGCATGGGCAGGCGCTCGGCGTAAGCGAAGCGAAGCGTACATTTGAAGCGACGGTCTTTAGTGTCTTCGAGTAGGCGAGTGAGTTTTGTGCTGCGACTGGAGTTTTTGGCGGTTGGCTTCGATCTTGTTCTGAGTCACTAAATGAACCTTGTTCATTACAAAATTTTGAAAAAAAAAAAAATTTAAAAATTTATCAAAATAATTTTCGAAAAAAAAAAATTTTATTAAATCAAATCATTGATAATTCGAAAAATAAAATTTTTCAAAAATAAAATTTTTGAAAATAAAATTACTAATTGAAAAAACGATATGCAAAATTGATTGCGTATACAACCCGGTTATGTGTATGATTAGTGTCTTAGTGTGTTTATGCCTTAGAATCTTGTGTGGATTTAACTACTATCACGAAATCGTGATTGCTTGCTTGGTAGTTGCGTAGAAATTATATGCATGGTGTAATCGTATAGGAAAAATGGTGATATAGTTATGAATTATGACCTTAGGATTTGGATCTTGAAAGGAACAAGGGGCATAGAACACTAATCTTGAAATAAATAAATTAATTGGTTGAATTTAGTACATCCTTAGGAAATGGCAGGTGAGTTCATGGTTGTCAAGTCTATTAATGTCCCGATGTCTGCATTTGCTAGTTAGTCGAAATGAAAATTTCATGAAATGCGTGTTGCCAATTGACCAAGTGGGTAAGCTGTAGTAGAGGGCGAGGGCGTAGAGCGTCCACGGGGCGCTGGTCGAGAACCTGATCCCGGTCTTTGATGACGGACACGTGATGAGTGTGGGTGTTACGCAGATGTTATCGCACGTACTAGTATAGCGGTGGTCGAGTGAGATCTAGTAACCCCGGAGGTTTAGGCGTATCACCCTCCCAGGCATTCACGGGGGAGAGGATCGATGGTGGTAGATAATTGGTTCGTCTGCGAGCAGAAAGTGTTAGAGGCTATGGGAATTACCTCGGCCAGCGACCGGATTAGACTAATACGTTCTAGCTAGAGAGATGAGGCCTGCTATATGGTGGAAATGGGCGAGACCTCTAGAGGTACCAGAACTGCGTTATCGTGGAAGTCTCCCTGAGGGATTAGGGGCGAGAATAAGAATGATAGGTCAGAGGGTTGCATAATTTAGGGATCTAGGACTCTACTCACAGTGGACTTAGGGAATCGTGGACATGTCGAGTTGATGTCATCTAAGGAGGGATGGCGTGCTTGGGATCGTTTATAGGTTGTGGCGTAGGGGTCCGCCTACAGACGGATGGTACGTGTTTGTATTTCGGGTGACTATGATATTTTGCCGGGACAGTATACGTGTCTGATGTCGGGGCGGGTTAGCGGGTTGGCTAGCCGAGCCTTACTGAAAGGGCAGGAGGCGGACTTGGATCTACCTCTAATAGTGTTAAATGAGGATGTTTTTAGATGAGCTGCACGGACTGCCTCCACAGAGGGTAGCCAGACCGATATCGAGTTACGCGCAATTGCCACGTCTCTATGACTGCATAGGATGGCACCGATTAGTCGTAGGAACTCAAAGTTGATTCTGAAACTATTTAGATGAGGGTTTGTGATTGAGCACTTCACGCCGCGGAAGCGGTTCTGGCTGAAGAAGAAGGCAGACCAGCCAGTATTGCTTTGACTATAAGCGATGGAATAGGGTTATGATCGGAATGGTGCATTCTGAGAGGATTGATGATTTATTTAACTTGATTGAAGGAGTGCGAGTCTACTCAGATAGACCCTCCTTAACGATTTACCATGGTGAGGTTAGGGAAGGCAGATATCTAGGCGGCGTTTAGAGACGGGTTATGGGCACTTTAGTCGGTGATGCCCATTGGATTGGCCAGTCGTAGCAACATTCATGGATCTCATGCGCGGTGTTGGCCTTATCTAAGATCGGTTCGTGTGGTCTTATTGGATGACATCTTGATCTCCGGTCAGTGAGCATGAGTATCGCCCGAGGATTGTTTCACGGTAGAGACCATCGGTTATGCGCTAAGTTCGGTAAGTGTGGTTTGACTGCGAGATGAGATTTCTTGGACCGCGTGGTGTCGGCACCAGATGTCGGTCTGACCTAGAAGGTTAGTGGTGATGAGTTGAGAGGGCCCATGTCAATCTTCGAGATACGTAGTTTTTCTTGGGATTGGTGGGTATTACAGGAGATTAGAAGTGGGCGAAGTTATCCATTCGAGGCGGGTGTAGGATTTCGCCTACGGGATGGACTCATGGTTGGGACCGGCCACGACCAGAAAGAAATCGAGGATCTTGGAAACGGGATGTCGGTGTTGGTAACAAGAGGGAGGATTAGCTTTCTCCTAGTTCGGGGAAGGGGCAGAAGACTTCTGCTTCACACTAGTTTCAAGACTAGGGCCAGGATTGAGCATGAGTGATGGGGTTTCCCCAGAGACAAGGATCCTTAGACTTTGGTACAACACAGTCCCAGTTAGCGGTAGAACAGGAGAGTATACACAGTTCATTCCTCCACACCCTAGTAAGGGTTAGAGGAACCAGTTTCAGTTTCGGGGTGCTATACCAGCACTTCAGCCGGCACGAGATTGGTCGGAGTGTGGGTCGGTCGGGGCGGAGCCGAGTTGCCGCGGCCAGGCGTGGTGGATGGTGACCGACTGCTGGTTGCGTAGTTGTCGGGCTTGACGTGGTGAATTGACAACCATCGGGTTGATAGTAATAGTGAGACCTTGGCGGGTTGTCATCTTTCGACCGGCATTGGTTCAGGCTTAGAGGTTAAGGCCTTTAGAGAAGCCAGGTATAGATGTTCTTCCCTAGGATGTAGGGTGAGAGTTGACCAGATAGGTCGGGATTATGAATGAGAGGTCTCCGAGATTCTGCTCATGGTGAGAATCCTGGAGTTAGGGTGTAGGGCAGGGAGATATCAGGAATTCTACGGGGAGAATGTAAGGCTGAAGTGTAAAGTAGAGCGTTATGTTGCAGATATGAAGCTGCGAGTTAGAATTATCACATAGACTTAGAGTTGGTGATAGGAGTCGAGGTGACTCGGGGTGGATGCCCCCTTTGGAAGTGCATTGGGTGTGTTGAGGCGCGGGGCTCGGTATAGGGATGTCATTCATGACATGGACTAGGTTGACGGTCCCTTGGATTGTCAGTGATTGTGACCTTGGAAAGGTTAACGTTTACACACCAAACAAGGGTTGTGTAGGGTTACATGTTGTATGGATTACATACGGGTGTTAGAGGACGTACTGCGACGCTCATCTGGATCATAAGGGTAGAAGGATTAATTGCCCTTGAGTGGAGATTACGCATCTGACGGTAGTTGTCAGGCCGAGTATACGGATGTCGATATGAGGCATTGTAGGGAGGCCACGTGGAGTCACGCTAGGTTGGGTAGAGATGGGAGAGAGCTAAATCACGAGGTCGATCGTTGAGGCACTTTGAAGAGTGGGGACGATCTGATGGCGTCTTCTCACGGCTCGAGGCGGCGGGTTATGATGAAGTCGTGTCGACCAGCAGAGTTCGGGTTGGGATCGTCTTCTTGGAAGGTGATACCTAAGGAGAGTGGTCAGGTTCGGCACGTGCGGGAAGTTATCGCCGAGGGTTATTGGACCTTCGAGATACTCGAGAGGATAGGCAACATTAGCGTGCGGTTGGCTTCTGCTTGGCATGTCGGTGTCCGCGGTGTTTCCGCGTCTCCATGCTCCGGAAATATATTCCAGATCCAGCCCATGTGGTGGATTGCGGACAGATAGAGGTTGACACGGATGAGACCTTTGAGGAGGGACCAGTGTGCATTTTGGATAGTCGTGATCAGGTTTTGCGACGCAAGACCGTGAGGCTAGTGAGAGTGCTATGGCGGCACTATGGAGTGGAGGAGTCAACGTGGGAGCGCGAAGACACGATGCGGGCCACTGTTCCGCTGCTGTTTAGGGATGAAGGTCGTGGTTTAGTCATTAAGATTTAAATGACTAGTTTACATGCATATTGCATATGCATGTTGATATTGTCGTTCAATTTGGGACATTCGCACCAAGGAGGGGAGAATGTAGGGCAGAAATTTGATTTCACGGAATAAGGGCAAAATACGTAATTTTAATTACAAAATTGTAGTACGGTTAAAATCAGTAACAAATTCTATAGACCTCGGATGATGAAGCGGATTCTGCAGATTGGAATGATCTCCACGAAATCTAGTTAGCAAGTAAAATTTCTACGTAATTTTAGAACGATCGGATTCGGCCTACGTTTTTTACGAGGCATCGCGTTTTCCAGTGTAAGTAAAAAGCGATTTTCAGTGTAATACATCTTATGTACTCATGTACCATAAGTATTATGAGTAAGAGGAAAATAATGAAAATGGAAGGTCGAGATAGTGCCGAATATCAAATCTGGTAAAGGAGGGACGTAAAGGTCATTATGAAATTTGATTTGGGCACTAATTGACAAAATTGTCCCAATAGTGCCGTCTCCAACCTATAAGAGACCAAAAATGTGATGAACCAGAAGGCTTCCTCAGTAGCCATTTTTGGTTTTTTTCTTTAGAGAGAGAAACTTCTCTCTAAAATACTACGAATCGGCCGTCGAGGCTTCGGGACAAGAAGGAGAGAAATGCTCTGCGCGGAAGGGCTACGCGTAGTGCAGGATTAGGGAGTTTCTTCAAACTCCTTTAGAGTGAGATTTCTCCCCTATGGGGTTTATTACTATTTAAGTGTTTTGTCGATGTTTAGGTTGTTTGAGGCCGTGAGGGCCGTTTGATGGGATCCCCAACATGGGACCGAATTGATAAAATTTTAGTGGGAGAAAAATGGAGCAGCGTGCATTGCTCCGCGACTGTTAGGTTCACAATGATGGGTTTGTGTGTTAAATCATGCTTTGATTGAATTTAGACGGGAATAGCCATTAATTCGGGTTCACTAAGTGAACCATTGATTTGTGATCTTTCGAGAATAGTAGCAAGGTTTCACTATTCGAAACAATATTCAGAATATATTTTCGTAAATTATGTGTTTGGTTAAGTAATTAGTCCAATTGCTTGTGTTTAATTATTAGCCCAAGAGCTAATTTTGATCGTGAAATGATAATTACATAACATGTTTGTGTGATTTAATTTTTATGCGAATATATTCATGTTTATATATTTATAATGATTGGCGAATTGGAAGCTTTGGCATACATGCATTCCACCTGCATTGGAACATCCACAAGGAATATAGGAGTTAGTGCATAGAGATGAGTCTAGAGAAACAAGGTTGGAGGAGTAGTCTAAAATGTAAATTATCGGAGATGATCCAAATCAAATAATATATATCCAACGTCGGGCTGACGAGTTGATATTTATTCATCGGAGTAGTCCACAAACAAATAATATATATCAATCGTCAGACGGCAATTGATATATATTCATCGGAAGGTTGTCCACTAATAATATAATGAATTCTCATACGGGGCTTGGCGAGAGTGTGGGGAAGTCGGTGAGGACTCGGGATGCGAGTTGGTCATGTGAGCGTTCAAGTAGGATCATCGTTGCTTGAATGTGTGTTTACTTTGGAACATTGCCTTGCATAGATGGTGGTAGCCCGCTTAGGCGAATCTCCTGCGAGTTTTGGCTCACCCCGTCAGTGGGATCCTTATTTGCAGTGCGGGAGCGTGCGGGGGACAGATCTGAGATTTATTGTGAAGAAAGCCCAGGGATGTGGCTTTGGTGGTTGTACATGTATTAGAACCGCTACGTTTAATAAATGTATTGTTTAAGAGTAAAAATATTGCTCTTGTAACTATTGGGGATATAGTTGGATTCATAGTTTGTATATGTTTATGGATATTGTTATGGGCCCGAGAGCCGTTTATCCATATTTGTATATATTGCATATATTGGGCCCCATTTGAGACGGGATATGCGGGTTTTGTAGTGGGTAGAGCTCCGTACAAAGGAGACTACGCGGGTCCTACTAAAGTGGCGTCGGGTAACCCGACCTCCACTTGTAATTCGAGGTTGTGAACAGTCAATAGACCTGGGTTTGGGCGTCTCATTGGGGCTCTTTGGTTTTGTGACACCCCAAACCCGAGGTCCCAGATTGACCATCGTCGACTGCGAGCACTTATTGTGTCTCATATCATAGAGACCCATATATGAGAATAAATGACCCAATAGGGCCCATCATCCATACTCGTCCATACGGTTACAAGACCATACATTTCTATAGATCCAAAAGTTATTACATCAATCTAATACAAAACATATATTAAAAGTAGTTGATTACAATATATACATAAAGCGAAGAATCAAGACCTGGTCAGGCCCGGCCGTAATCCGACCTCCCAGGAGCGCGGAGTGCGCATACGTCGCGTGCACGAGAATGGGGGTCCCACGACGGGGTGAGCTAACGCCCAGTAGAGATAAATCCTACAAGGGCTATTCCCCACCTAGGTGCACATGCAAATGACCATTTCACAATCAAACGACAACCCGATGCGATAATACGTATTTGTCCTTATCATGGAAAAAATCTACATGCATGTACAGGGCGACACTCTACATGCCCCAAGTACTGGGTCAACCTCCAACCCAGCACCCAATGCAAGTGCCAATGGGAAATCAATACCGAGTCGATCCAGGCTCCCATCTAACAGTAGTCTATGTGATATTTATTTGTCGTTTCGTGTCTTTGGGCAGAACTTTTCGAGGGTCTCACGCGGGTCTCTTACACCCTTCGGCATTTTTCGGGCTTTCAGGTGGATCGCATTTGTCTAACCCGGGTTTCGAGCTTTTTCACCCGAGGGGTCTCTATCCTACTTGCTACGCCCGACATTTCATTTCCATTTTCGTTTCAACGTGGACTCGGTGGACTTCGTCCATTTCAGCCCACCTGATTACGCGCAACGTGCCAAACCAATACCATGTACACACACCCATGTAATCTGCGGTGTTACCGCACCTGTGCAATGCAATTTGTGCCCTTTGCCTCAAACCATGACAATGTATGAAGACCTCTACATGGACATTCTACACCATACACTCGTGTGCTATGAACACTCGCGTAATACAGTAACACCATTGACATTCCATATGTCAGTTTAACATCCCATACATGCGGTCATGTTAATATTCCATACATTCAATCGATTACATCACATAAGCATACTTTTCCATCTTTTCCATCGTCGATTCATTCATGTCAACACATCATTCAAGCATGTATTTAACATAATTCCAACCATTACTTAGGCAAGTAATGCTGTAATTCATATTCTGGTGAGGAACATAGTGTGTCGATCATACGACAATGCATATAGTTATTCCATCTTCATCACACATATGTCACATAATTTCACATATTCGGTATGTCATTAGCTATGGTAATAACACATATTAGCCATTTCCGGCCATAAATTCGGCCATGCTTGGCCTAAGAAATAATTTGGACTTAGTCCGAGAGAGTCGGTTCTGTAAAATACCACGAACATCAACCGCGTAAATTCCTTGGTCAGGCCATATGCGCAGTCCCAAGCATTTCGGTTCAAACCGGAGTTCAAAAGCGAGAAGTTTGGAAACCAAAGCGGACTATTCCTCAGCATGCGACCCAGTGATGTTGAGCCTACATTTTTGTTGAGCACTTTATCTTATTAAATTCCCTGGGCTCGGCGAGCTTTCGTGGGGTCCAGAAGCGTCTTAATTGGAGTTCGAACGAAAGTATGGGGCGAGTCAAAGTTAGCGGTCGATTCACAAGGGTGTGCGGAAATTTGGGCACACCCCCGTTTGCCATTCTGCTCGGGATTTTGTTGTCCCGAAACACAATGTTCTGTTTTGGACAGTCCCAAAACCCTATGAAACCGGTCTTTGACCATCACACAATCACAAACAAACCACACAACACACAAATTCGCCCTAAAAACCGAACAAAACCCGTAGGCCATTACATGGCCCCTAGACGTAAAATAACCAGAGTAGGAGGAAACCTACCTCTTATAGCACGGTTCCGAGTTCTTTGCCATCCGGGTCTGCTCATTGCGTAACACTCCTTCTCTTCTCCTTTCCTTCCTTTCTCTTTTCCATTCCTCCTCCCTTACTCCTTGCTGCTCCACGAACTAATTGGAACCTATTTATAAGTTAAAGAAGACCATGCATGATGACACATGGCATGCCATATTACCACACATCAACTTGCCATGTGTTCTACATGCATAGGCCCTTGCTATGCAATGTGACACATGGCTTGCCATGTGTCCTACACGCATAGGCCCTTGCCATGCAATGTGACACATGACTTGCCATGTGTCACTCACATGGTTTGTCATGTGTCACTCACATGGCTCGCCATGTAATAAGCTCGACTCTGGTGCCTTGAAGTCACATTGAAATTCCAATTGTCTCGGGAATTCACTTGAAATTTGGCGGGTAGCTAGATTTGTGAGACAATTCCAACCGTGCAATCGTTTGTCATCAGGATCTGAAAAATCTCAATTTTTCTCTGGACTGTTCGATATTACGTTTGCCCTTTTTGAAGAATTTAAATTTAAAATTTTAGGGTGTTCTGGGTTTCTATTTTGAAAAGCGTTTTCATAAATTTAAAAATCTTGGAAAAATCATTTTGATTTCTATGAAAAAATGTTTTTATTATCTTGTGTTAGTGTTTTATGTGTTCTCCATGTTTTAAAATTAAACATTTTCTCCCTGTTTTCTTTAATTTGTTTAGAACAAAAAATAATATTTGAAAATCTTAACCCTTGATATCAGTTCAAGCTAGGAGGCAGGGGTAGCTTAGCCATTTAAGAAGGTAGGATGAAGGTAGTCATTTTGTAAAACCAGAGAAAATTCTAATTTTCTGAAAAATGGTAAAATGATAATTTAAGTCAAAAATCCGGAAATTTTCTAGATCTCGGATGACGAAACAGACTTCATCGTTGGAATTGTCTGTCTAGCTACTCAAGGGCCGAATTTCACACCCGAGACGAATTTCACATTTTTCGAGGCAATGGGGGTAGTGTGGAACACTTGGCACATGTGAGCTAATTTTGGTGTTATTGATGTGAATTTAATAACATGATTTGTGTGATGTTAATATATATGCATGTGAATATATTAGCATGAATATTTTGGGATTGACATCATGTATTCCATATGCACTGGCACCTTAGAATTTTAGGAGTGAGTGCATGACATGAAATTGAAAGAAAAACGAAAACGTTTGTGAAAGGAATTTCGAAGGAAGATTTTCCGAATAATTGCCTTGGAGAGTCGTCCAACAGATCACTTCGGATGAGGACCATGACTTTTCTGAGCTGTTATCCAAAGAATTCACCTCGAGTATTCCCAACATTTTACCCACTTAGTGATTTTTCGAGAACAAAAATTTTGTTTTGAACCGGATATTTTACTCCTATTCACTTATATATGAGGGAGTCGGTGAGGACTCTGGTCATGGGTTTTAAAGTGGTGTAGATATTCTAGCAGTTCATGAAATTGCTTGAATGTGATTGTTTGCCATGACATGTGTACTTAGGTAGTGGGGAGTAAATTGTGTAGAAAATTATCACTATCGGGCTTTCCTCACTCGTCGAGGATCACCATTTCAAAAATGAGTGTGTGTGAGGACGACGCTCATTAGATGTCAGAGCGAAGAAAGCCAAAGTTGTGGCTTTGGTAGAGACTTGTATAACATGTAATAGAATTGCGCATTTTAATATATGCCGATGTAAGAGTGATTTATTAACTCTTAACTATTGTATAGTTGATGTATTTTGTGAGTATTGATGTGGCCCAAGTGGCCATTATTTTACTCGCATGTGGACCTTAGGTCATTGTTGATTGTTGACAAGAGTGTACCTTGGTGGAGCCTCCAGCGATGAGACTCGCCTCGATTAGCGAGTGGTGCTCACATCTGACATCCACTAATGACTCAGTCGATTGTGAACAACCCCACCCCTGGGCTAGGGTGTCACAACTTGGTATTAGAGTAAAGGTATACGATTACCTTGGGAGCTCGGTGGGTGTATCCATAAGTTTAGTCTTGATACTAGATTCATAGCTTGGTATCAAAGCTTAGGTATACGAATACCTAGGAAGCTCTGCCTGGGTATCCGTGTTTAGGTCCCATACCGCCATAGCTTGGTATCGCAGCTTTGTGCATACGAGTACCTAGGGACTTGGGCTTAGGCCATAGTCATTATTAAGAACATCACAACTTAGTATAGCTTCGATGTTGGGTTTAGGTAGGTGACTCCGCTAGAAGTCATGGTATGTGATTAGAACACCGCATGCATGGTGGCGTTTTGATGTGGTGAATGGTGTGCATACATGAAGTTGTCAGCAGATGAATTGTGATTGGAAATTGTATGTCGTGAATAGCATAGGAAAGATGTTTAACACTGGGGTGAAAGTGTGGAGAACAAGTTGTTCGAGAAATTTTGGTAAAAATGGTCCAGAATTAAATTAAAAAAAAATGATATAAAAAGGTTGCAGTAAATTGACTAGGCTAACGCCCATTTTCAACTGCGGCAGGTCACGATACAAAGAACTCAGATATATTATTGTGGCACGCAGAGGCGCCGTTAGGACAGAAGGGCTCGCCACAACACTAATCGGTGGGGCGCAGAATGCACGCCACGATACGCCCATTTAAAATGATACTACCGTCGGGTCAAGTACGACCGCGGAAGCCACGTAGCACGCCGCAGCCTTGATGGTGGGAGGTGTCACGATACAATCGCTTGTATCGTGACAAGAGCGAGGGCCTGCTTCGCTGACGGGTCGCGATACAACTGTACTGTATCGACAGAGACCGCCCGGCCGCTGAGGCGTGTCACGGGCTACAATCGCTTGTATCGTGACAGAGGCGCTAGCCTTCCGCCGGGCTTGTCGCGATATTAATGTCGCGATACGCCAGCTCAGCGTGTTATGGCGGTCAGCAGGCCTGGCGACACAATGAAGGAGCACGCTGAAGGTGTTTCTAATATTGTCGGACGTGGCGCCGCTGACACGCCCACGACACACGGGAAGCGCCACGATACGGGCCAGGAGGTCAGCGACACGGGCATCAGGCCCACGCACACGCCCGATCTAACGTCCGTGTGCGCTCTAGGCCAGTGGTGGTGCACTGCGCACCCGACTCGGCTTTAACTAAGTGCACCGCTCAGTCACCGCTTAGATTAATCGCCTGCGAACACCTGCTCATGCGTGATTGCTCACGAGGTTTTCAAAAAATAAATAAAAAAATAATAATAATTTTTTTTTGAAATAAAATAAAACAAAATCTTTTAAAATGAAATTTTATAAAATAAAATTTTTGTTACATATGATTTAATATATTGAATTATTGTCTTCAGACATTTATGAATGCATGGACATAGTGTATGAAATGTTTTCAGATGTGAATAAGGTCTCTGGGTCAGTGGTTTACACCTTAGAGATATTGCATTAGAATTTAACTCGTAATTTGACATGTGTGTATTGCATTGGCCGAGGACAAGGACAGAGGCACCCACGAGGTGCCAGCCAAGCACTACTAGTATTCACCGCAGGGCTTTTGCTGAGGCTAGGATTGTGGTCTGCCATTGCAATGCTAGTGTAAAGCAAGTAGTCGAGGTCCGAGTAACTCCAAAGGTTTAGTAAGTACATCATCCTCCGACATCTACAGGGGAGGAGATCCGTCAGTGGTGCATCATTGGTTCATGCAGGTCGAGAAGGTGTTGGAGGCTATGGAGATTACCTCCGACACGACCAGGATCAGACTAGCTGCATTCCAGCTAGAGGGCAAGGCCCAAGTATGGTGGAACTGGGCAAAGACCTCTAGAGATCTAGAGGCAATGACATGGGCAGAGTTCCAAGAGCTGTTCATGGGCAAGTATTTTCTGGATATCAGCCACGCAAGGCTTAGGAGTCTTGCATCGGGCAGGACGATGACCGTGATGGAGCATGTGGCCAGGATTCACCCGAGCTAGCCCCTGTTTACTGATGACCACGTGGCTACCGATACGGCTAAGGTTGGGAGATTCGAGAACGGGTCGGTTATCCATCATGCATGATCAGGACTCGCCACAGACACGGAGGGGACTCCATGGTCGACAACCCTTACCATGAGAGAGAGATCGAGGATGCCTCTGAGAGCACTGACGCGGGTGTTGGGAGGCAAGATAAGGGAGAAATGGGCCTTCTTTCTAGTTCTGAAAGAAGCAGAGGGCTCTAGTTCAATGTGTGAGGTTCTGTGGTCGCGACCATCCTGCAGATGATTAGGTTGTCGGGTCGTCATGCATGGTGCTATCATTGCCAACACTGATGACAAGGAGTGGTGGATTGGCCCCGTAGACAAGGATCCTAGGGTTTCGGGATGTACAATTAGCGTAGGACAAGAGAGGATACAGTATATTCCTCCACAACCCAAAGATAGGCCAGAGGAGCAAGTCACCCCGTGGAGCCGCACTCCGCACCTCCTGCCATGCAGCCCGAGAGGCCGTGCTATGGCCGAGGCGCAGGATCGCAGGGCCCACCGTAGGACGCCAAGGGTTTGGGGGGGCATGTCTACGCTGCTATACAAACTGGGCCTGGAGTTAGTAGATCACCTAGTTATACAGGTACGGCTTCAAATTTCAATGGAAAGAGTAAGTATTCTGATTATGGTGCTTCACATTCATTTATCACGCATCACATGATAGAGTTTGGCTTAGACGCTGAGGCCTCTGAGGAGCCCTTTAGATGAGTTCTCCCCTAGGATTAGTATGAGGATAAGGATGATATGTCGTGGTCAAGGAGTTAGAGATCTCGGGATTCTACTCACAGTGAACCTGAGGGTCATGGACATGTCAGAGTTCGACGTCATCCCGGGATGGATCGATGACAAATTACGGTGGTCAAAGTATTTATTGTGAGCGTAGGAGGGTTACCGCCTACACGTTGTGATAGCAATTCTCTCAAGGTGTTTACTTCAGGGGGACAAGCATGATATTTTCCCCCAGACCGTGTACGAGTCCGTGTGTCGTACGCTAAGGTGCTGGCTAGCTTAGGCCTACTCAGAGGACGAGGTGAGACCTGACTTAGATCTACCCCGAAAGAAGTTATGAGGCGGAGGATGTTTTTCCGATGAGCTACTCAAGATCGCCTCTCCAGAGTAGGTTATGGTGACTCGTGATCGAGTTACACTCGCATTTCGCCCATCTCTATGACTCCGCAGATGCATGACAATTCGCCTGAGTCAGAGAAACTCGCAGTCCAAATGGCATGTGGAGCCACTGGACAAAGGGTTCATTAGACCAGCACTTACCATGAGGAACTGCTCATGGCGAAGAAGAAGGATACAAGACCCTTCGATCGTGCATCATCAGACCACAGATACTTGAATGTGGTTACTATCAAGAATCGTACCCATCACGAGGGATCATTTACTTGCTTTGATCACTGAGAGGAGCGCCGAAGCCCACTCCAAGATGTGACCTTTCGTGACCGGTTACCATCGCCTGAGGGTTAGGGAGATGTATATCCCTAAGACAACGCTCGTGACAAGTACGGGCACTTTGAGTTTACAAGATGCCCTTCGATCGACGAATGCCCAAAGAAGATTCATGGCTCTCATGCATAGGGTATTCCAACCCTATTTAGACGCTTTGTCGTGGTCTTCGTGGGATGACATTTCTGATCTACTCCCAAATGAGAGGGAGCATGAGGATCACTTGAGGATCGTGGCCGGCGGCTTGTTGAGAGACCATCACCAGACGCCAAGTTCAAGAAGTACAAATTTTGGCTTCATCGAGGTGAGATTTTGGGACATCGCAGTCGCGACGCGTGCCGCTGACCCAAAAGGTCGAGGCCGTGATGAGTCGAGGAGGTCAAGTCACTTCCTTGAGATAATGCGAGTTTCTGGGATTGTCTAGGTACTACAGGATTCATCGAGGATTTCTCCCAATTAGCACCTATGACGAGATCGAATTCTAAGGAGTCAAGTTTGATCGGGATGACTGATGCGTAGGAGGCATTCCAGAGTCAAGAGGAGGCTTACTCAGCTCCTATCTTGATAATCCCGACAGGGACAGGGTACACGGTAGACTGTGAGGCCCTCGAGGGCCGAACGGGATGTGTTTCTTACGTACCGGGAGGGTAGTAGCTATGGTTCCCGCATTGAAGAATCATGAGCAGAATTACCCCACACGGCATGGAGTTGGCGGCCATAGTCTTCGCCTTGAAGATTTTGCGCCATTATTTATATGGCGAGGAGTCTGAGGGCGTACTGCACCATAAAAGTCCGCTATACCACGCAGCTGACCTCAATATGAGGCAACACAGATGGATGGAGTTCCTAGAGGATTATGACTTCACTTTGCATTATCACCCTGGTAAGGCAAATGTGGTGGCTGATGCACTTAGTCGGAAGTCACGGGGAGCATTGGCTAGTATAGCTTCCAGGGAGTGGCGGATGCTCGAGACTGTGGGACAGTTTGGGCTACAGTATCGTGAGTAGGCTTAGGGTACGTTGGGGAGTTTAGTGGCTACACCGTCTCTGTTGAGTAGAGTGATCGAGTCCTAATGGTAGGACTTAGAGATAGTTTCCATCAGGGACCGGGTACAATCAGGTACAGGTGACGAGGTCGGACCGCCTTACGCATGGTAGTCTTCTGATAGAGGACTGTGTAGTGCTCTGAAGTCGATCGATTCGAGAGAAAGATTCTTAGTGAGCTCTGCACGCTTCTCGATTCATTGGCAGAATCCAGTGGCACGAAGATATATCAGATCTTCGCCGCCAGCATTCACCGTGGAGCTGGACAAGAGACACGTAGGGGGACCTTTGTCTCGACGATGTCTCACGGTCACAGGTGTTAAGGTTGAGACCGTAAGTCAATAGGCTACTTCACCCATCGGAGGTGGCCGAGCGGGAAGTGGAGCACGCCACGATGGATTTTATGACCCACTCTGCCACTCTTTACACCGCAAGGACATGATGCGGTATGGGTGATAGTGGACCGACTCACTAAGTCGGGCATTACTTTCTAGCTAAAAGCGGATGACCTCTACATTGGAGAGATTCTTTGCTCGTTGTATATCTCGAGAGATAGTCCTAGCTTTGGCGGAGTACCTGTGATCCATAGTGCTCCGATAGAGACCCATGTTTACAAGACTTTTGAAGAGTTTTTTTTTTTTTCCGTTGCATGAGCACTTAGGTGGAGAGTAACCCATGTAGGAGATTATCATTACTGGGCATTGCTCACCCTGTCATGAGAAAATTATTTCAGGTATAAGGAGTGTTTAGGGAGACGACGCTCACTAGAGGCCGCTTTTGAGAAGAAAGCCGACATGTGGCTTTAATATATATTTTTGTAAAACATGTACTAGAATTCTTAATTTTGATATATGTTTTGATTAAGAGTGATGTAACAACTCTTAAAAACTATTATAATATAGTTGCGTATATTTTGTGAGTATGGACGACGGGCCCCGAGGCCATTTTTATCAGACAAGTGGACCCTGTGGTCGTTGTACAATATTGGGACAGGTTGTATTTTGGGTAGAGCTCCCCGTACAAAGGACACTCTGCCCGATTTTCGTTAAATCCTAAGTCTTGGAAAAAGGGAATTCAATGGAGTGGTGTCGGGTTATCCGACATCCACAAATTTTTCGCAGGTTGACGATGGTCAACGGGACCCCAGGGAATGAGGCGTCACACATTCAAGTATAAGAAAATAGATAAATATGCTTTGATCCTGAAAGTTTGATAGAAAACACCATATCTCCATGAAGATTTCTTCCCCGAATAGTCAACAAAACTTAGCTGGTAAAGTAATGAATGGAAGGGGGTTCAGACTTTTAGCTGTCCTGCCTTCTTTGAATGGGCCCTTCTTACAAATTTTTCTTTTTTTTTCTTTTTTTTTTCTCATGGGAAACAAAAGGTTACTGGACACTTACACTTGCAGCACTTGTACTGGCTATGGATTCTCCTTCACAAACTCTTTCCA
Source organism: Tetrastigma voinierianum (assembly GCA_016808115.1). NCBI lineage: Eukaryota > Viridiplantae > Streptophyta > Magnoliopsida > Vitales > Vitaceae > Tetrastigma > Tetrastigma voinierianum. Next base: position 108,778 of record JAEQBH010003395.1, on the reverse strand, counting down.
CCGAGCTCATTGGGCCGATTATCATTGCAGCAAAGATTATTGATGGCAAGACACTCGTTTAAATTCTAAGTGTAATTTCCACGTGGATTATCGCCATACCCACACAACTCTCAAAGTCTAGGATAAATATGCATTAAAGGGCATTTTGATGCTTGTGATTTCTCCAACCGATAAATACAAAAGAAGCCGCGAATGAATTTATCATAGTTGACTAATGGCTGAGAGCGGGTGGTGGTGGATGGATGGATTCATTTTCTTATTAAGATTATCAACTAATAATAATAATAATTATTATTATTATTATAATAATAATAATAATTATAATAATTATGATAACAATAATGAATGTGAAGGAAAAGGATGAGGAGCAAAGCAAAGAGGAGGAGTGGCTATCTCAGAATGGAAATGCAATGGCAAGGTCAGCCTTACCTTGCTGGCTTGTTTTTGCCCTTCGTTAAGAAAAAAGGAGAGAAACTCGTGACGCTCCGATCTCATGTGGGTGTCCGCGACAACCCGTCAACCTGCTGAATACTCGTGGATGTCGGGTAACCCGACACCATTCACGAAAATCGGGCAGAGTCTCCTTTGTAACGGAGCTCTACCCAAATACAAAACCTGTCCTAACACCAATCTCATGACCACATCGGGTTCATATACAATTAAAATGAGTAAAAATGGCCACTTGGGCCCCTACATTAATACTCATAACAAAAACATCCCAACCAAATATATACTACATGCCGTACTCATCCAAATAAATCCCAACTATATACAATAGTTTCAAGAGGTAATAAATTATCCTTATACAACATATATCAAACTTATAGAGTTCTAATACATGTGTGTACATAATAAAACCAAAGCCATAATCCGCTTTCTTCTAATCGGGCCTCTAGGATGAGCTGCTTTTCCTTGAGCTCCCCGCACTGAAAAATATGTTCCTCGACAGGTGAGCTATCGCCTGGCAGTAGAATCACCCTAAACGTTACTCCCCATCTAAGTGCATACACGCTCCATTCTAAACACACATTCAAGTATTCGCGATCCTACTTTGAATGTCTGGAAATGCCCGGGCTCAAGGTCTCGAGCCTCAAATTCGACCTCACACTTGCCTGCTTCATGAGATAAAAATATCGCTTCAAAACAAAACTTGTTGTTTTTGAAAATATACTACCAAGTGCTCCGTGAAAATATGGGACTACCTCCGAGGCTTAATGTGTTGAGAACCTTCCAAAACAATACATGGGCCCTCCGACGTGTAATTGTAGGACCATCTCCCCAACACCATTCTCCTCCTGAACATCCTCGTGAAATCCTCCTTTCGCAACCATGTTCATTTTTCAGAAAACCCGTGTCATGCACTCACACCTAACTTCTAGGTTACCCAGTGCATATGAAAATGCATTATGCCATTTCATGTCATTCATGCTAATATATTCATACTATATTAACATATTTAAATCATATATAATATGTTATGTAATTTCACACAATTTACAAATTTTGTCAACTATCAACAAAATTAACCTACTTGAGCTTAATCACAACCTATCTCCAATGATCTAAACACAATAAATTATATTCCATATAATTGTGGACTCTATGCTAATACACAAAGTCTCGTGCATTAACCTAGTCATTTCCACACAATCAATCCATTACACAAAAATTAGCTCAAGTGGGCTAATTAACGAACACGAGCAATTCAATTTGAGTCACTCAATCAAACACATTTTTTCACAAAAAATATTTCAGGTCACTATTCACATGAACAAGAAACCCCTTGGGTTAATTGCTCACTAATTAATTAGCCCAACATCGGTTCCACTTTGTGAACTCCGACCATGGCCATTTCCTACTTTATACACACCAAATCATGAATTAATTGAATAAATCATCACTAACATGCTCAAATGAATGAACCTGGTCACTTCACCTGGGCCCAAATGGGCTCCATAAATTCTAACACTTCAGTCCCAAGTTTTGGGACCGATTAAACAGTCGTTCAAGGCCTCAACTAACCAAAACATCAACAAAGCACTTAAACAAGGGGTAAAACAATTAGGATAACACTCCTACCTCACGGAGTTTTTCGAAACTCCTTAAAACCGGAGTTCACGCGTAGGCCTTGCCTCGTAGAACCACTTTTCTTTTTGCTCCGAAGAATTCTGACGATCCGATTGCCCGGGATCTTAGAGAGAAGGCACTCTCTCTCTAAAAAAAAAAGAAATTCACCCTCAAAGACAAACCGTCCCAAACCCACTCGCCCATTTCTTTGTCTTTTTAATTTGGAGAAGAAACACTATTCTCTATTTCGTCTTATTATCATTTAAAATTTACAAAATGATATCTATGTCCCTTCCTCTAGATTTTTGCCACTTGACACTATCTAGGTTGTTTATTTTCATCATTTCTCTACTCATGTAACATGTGTCACATGAGTACGTGTTATAGGTGACTTTTTTCACATCACATTTCCTTTACGCACCCGATACTGACACCCTCGAAAAACGTAAATTCGACTTCATCGGAATCTCGACGGTAAATTCGACATGTTTGCTAGATTTCAAGAAGACGATTCCACCTGAAACTGCTTCATCATCCGAGATCTAGAAAATAAATTTGTGGATTTTTATGTAAATTAATATTTTACTCCTTTTAAAATTGGATTTTTCTGATCTTATAATGAGGAGATACTTCATATATTTTTAAGCAAGGAAAATAGTGATACTTTTCCAGCTTCTTACTTCTTTTCATTCAATTATATACATGCTTTTATTTTTTATTACAAGAGATACAACACAATCATAACATACTCAAGACACTACACTTTGTCTAAGAAATTTATATTATTAAATAAAAATAATGTAATGAATAAAATTAGCTAGAATTAAATAATTAAATATTTCATTATATATATATATATATATATATATATATATATATATATATATATATATATATATATATATATATATATATATATATATATATTATGAATTTATCAATTTGATTGGGATTCAATTACAATTAAACCACCAGCTACTTTGATAATTTTATAATCTGAATTATAAGTGAAATTTATATATAAACTATATAGAAATAATTTATTACCTTCAAATCCATCTTTTTTTTATTTCTATCAATCTCTACTTTCATTTTTCTTGATAATTTTTTTAAGACTTTTAAAAAGTTAAACATTAAACACAAACTAAAAGTTGTGAAAAAAAATCTTGTTTTATTTTAAAACCAATAAAATGAAGAGTATCTTTTGGGTTCCTTTGTCTTTTTTTTAATTTGTATATTCATAAAACATCATTATTTTTAATATCCTAATTTTTCCGTGTTGAAACTCTAAACTCTAAACTTGAGAATTTATGCCATGACTCTATTGAGCTTCGATTTTTCCCTTTCAACCAAACGATCCCTTACAATTCCCAATCTCATATGAATTTAATTAACCCTATATCAATATTTAATACAAAAAAATATACATGGCTTCCCTTAAAAATAGCTTTGATATCATATTAAATTATTAACTTTTTTAAAATCTTAGCTTGTAACTTAGCAAAATACGTTAATTAGGCATTTTGTAATAATAAAAACATGTAATACAATATTTTGTGGACTTCTATGCTCTAATAACAGAGTTTAATTGTTTTATGAAAAGTATAACGGAGTTTAATTGTTAAGAATTTGCCATATTATTATAATTAATAGTTGATCTTTCTTTTTTAAGCTAACAAATATAAAGTTTAGATTTTAACTAATTATTTAAAAGACTTTTAGTTAATTTTAGAGGAATCTATTTTTTTTATAATGTCATCAATGTTTTAAGAAAGCAACTTTGAATGAGTTAAAAATTCTTGACTCATAAAAAGCCAAGTCTACCGACAAGTATCATCAAGCTTACATATGTGACATACATTTTACTTAATCAATATGAAAATTAGTATCACTTTCATCTATTTATGATACCGTGTTGAAAACTTATAACTTACAAATTACCATTAACTCATAGAAGTCAAGTCAAAGGGACACTATATTTAATTGCATAGTATAATATTATTTCAATGAAAGTACAAGATATCCAAGAATGCAAATGGATAAAGTACATTGTGGAGGAAAACAAAGTAAATAATAGAAAAGTAATCAATCAATCTATATGAATTGATAGGAAGAAAATGCGTCAAACATTGGATTAATTCTAGAGGTTTACATTTATTATGAGAGAAAAGTCTAAGGAAAGCAATATGGAAGAAGGTCAGGTGAAATTTCAAAGGGAAAAGAAGATTCTCGAGGTATGACGACTCTCTTCATTTGAGGAACATCAACTTGTCGTCATTATGTTTGTCTTCTCTAGAAAATATAAAATAAATAAATACAATAAATTATTCAAAAGCACGCTCAAACATTTTTGAATTTTTTTAGACTATAGAATTTTTATAGTTATTACTATTTATTTCCTATTACATTAAATGATGAGCTGATCATCTTTTTTTTAAGTTGCTGTTTTTTTCAATTAAATGTGGGATTGTTAACAAAACTTTATATAAAAATTATGAAATTATCATTTTCCCTATGTTGCGTCAATAGAAGGATTTAAGGAAAGTACAAAGAAAAATATTTAAAAAAGAGATTAGTTTTTTCATACTTCATTGTCTTATAAAATAATATCACATAAAATTAAATATAATTTTTTTGAAAGCTTATACTTTTTACATAACGTAGTAATTTGTCCCTTATGACTCCTCGAATCCTCCTCTTCATATGTCCTGGCTTTAAATGTGTGAGAAAATTAAATATAATTAAAGCTATTTAAAAACTAATATATTTTAATTTATTTAATATTTTTATGATAGCTTAAAATAAATTAAATGAGTTTGGATAAAACATATAATTATTTATAAACTTTAATTTTTTTAATCTTTAATTACTTAATTTTTTTCCTCATATTTATAGAGAAAAAGTAGCTTACAACTAGCCCTTTCTAAACTACCACAAGCACATCGAATAGTTCACAAGACGCCAAACACTTTGGCATCAATCATTAATCAAGCACTTCTTGCAACTTGTTCATATCATCATTTTCTTCACTCATTCCGTTTCCACTTTGCTTTTTTTTCTTTTCTCTATTTCTCTATCCAACAATTGCCACTCATCTTTTACATTTGAGTCTTGTCTATTCTTCTATTTTGTTTAATTTTATATCGTATTTATAAAAGTGTAAAATTTTACTCTACCAAATAATTAAATACAATTTCACTGATTAAATGAATAATGGTAATAAAAATTGTGTGAAAAGTAAAAATATATATTTATAAAAATTACATAATTTTGAAATTATTTTATTATTTAAAAATGAAGGCATGATTTATCAATTCAAAATTAGAAGAATCATCATTCTTTTTACAGCATTATGAAACCTATATTATTTATATGTTTAATAGAAGTAAAAAGTTATAATAAAAATAAACAAATGTAGATCACTTCAAAATTAGAAAACAAATAATCATACAAAGAACATCATTCTTTTTATGCGTAAAAATTGTGTGGAAAGTAAAAATATATATTTATAAAAATTACATAAATTTCAAATTATTTTATTATAAAAAACTAAGGCGTGATTAACTATGAGGGCGGCAAGAAGTAGAAGATTTACGCTTGTAAGGTGTCAATGGAAGCTATTTCGACGAGAAAAAAACTACTTAGCGGCTCTTAGGAAAGTGAAAGAAAAGGTTTTGAAGTTAAATTATTGTTCTTCCTTAGAAGAAATAAGGAATAACGAAAGTTCCAGGAAAAAAGATAAATATGTTAGCCAATGACCTAGAATTAAAGGGGTTAATATGTAATAGTTTTATTTTATTTTATTTATTGTGTAGTCTTTTCACATAAGATATACCAATCACGCCAAAGCTATTAACTATTGAATTTTCTGCTTGACTAATGGCTAATTTTTACATGAAAATGTAAATCTTCCTATGAGCACCATCAAAATGTCACTATTATTTTTTATAGTGTTTTTTAGAAACCAAAATACAACCTAAAAGACTTCCTTATAAAGTTGAGATTAGTGAGATTCTATAACAAAAAAAGCAAAACTAGTTATAATATTTTTATATTTATTTATTTTTATTCTATTCAAGTAAATATTATAGTTCAAAGGTTATAAGAAATATTACACTAACTTTCTAATTGTTGCTAATAAACCAAATATTATCTTTTAATTCAAATTACTCTGAATATAGAATATTAGTAATTTTTGTACGGGCCAAATCTAAAATCAATTTTAGATTTTATAACACAAAGATAATCATTTAGGTATGAATTGAAATTAGATATTGTTTCTTTGCAAAAATGCAACAAAGTTCTTTTATGTCAAAATCCGTGAACGCTTTGGCGATGCTTTTCTTTAAAAAGAGAATCCAAGTTGAAATGTACAGACCCAAAACGGGCTTCAAGAGTAATGAATTTAATTGTTTGATATGTTCTAAAGTCAGAATGTAAACAAAATGACTTCTCCTCCCATGTTTTCTTTAAAAAAACAAAAATAGTTTCAAATTTCATAACCAAATATCCCCTTGATTTCCAGTTCAGGCTTAGAGCTAGTGTGAGTTTTGGGCATTTAAGCTATATTTTCATTTTATGTTGATGAACAATTATGGGAAGAAAGGCCAAGGGTTGAAAGAGAGGAAGGTAGTCTGAGGTTAATCAACTGCACAAGAAAAAATATTACAGAGACATTAAACAATATATGTTATTTTTGGATCCATTTTAAACTACTAAAATGAGAGACTCAGTTGACTGCTTCAACCAAACTAGTACATGATCGTAAATATTCATAAAGAGAAGATATGAGGGGCTGGAAGTCTGAGAGCATAAGTTCAGCTGAACCTTGTAAGACAACCTACAGATGTAATCTGATACAACTCATGGGAACCCTTAGGTACTAAATAAGATTTGAGTAAGATTCACAACCTCATATCATATGCCTACTTTGTCAATAGCCAAAATCTTTATTAAAACCCAAGATTAGCTGTAAACTTCAAGATCAGCAATTTTACTTTTACTTAGATTCCTCCACTCCATCATATCATGTTTAAAAACCTGCACAACCTAAAATCCAATGACGTGATCCCGCTTTATAACTCATCAAAGATCCAAATTAATCCACAACTGTACTTTAAACTGTCAGCGTATCATTAGGCATCCTATAATATTATTTTCAGTTTGGCTAAAAAATGAATATCCTCATTTCAATTTTAGTACTTTATATATAATCAGATGGTATTCTATATATTTTACCCACTTACTCATAAAGGTAAACTTCGTATCTAGTTGATTTAATAAAATACATTTGAAAAACTGATCTAAAATCTTTTTTTTCTTTTCTGACTTTGGGCTCCACCTTATCTCCACACCAAATACGCCTTCTGTTTACTCACTCAAGTGTCATTTAGACCACGCCACGTTGACTCCTCTCATTTCTTTTCCCCATGATCTTCATTCTTCTGCTCTTGCAGAAAATATCAAACCTTCTGCGCCATAAAGAAGGGCAGCCTTTATCTTTGAGCAATCGCTGCTATATAGAGGTTTGATGTGTTCATCGAGCCTTTGTGTGGTCTTTATTTTATTTACCACATTTAGTTGACATCGTGGGAATAGATTTTGATAAATGCTGATTTTGAGGCTTTGATACCACACTAGACAATTAAATAACATGAAACACTTCCAATAAATACAGCATCAGGTTCTATATGTGGTCTGCCTAAAAATGGATTCAAATAAATTGATGCACGTAAAGAATTATTTTGGTTCCTAAAAAGACTGAGGAAAAATGAATAAATAAATAATTCAAAAGAAAGAAAAGACAAAGGAACAATAAAATCAAATCAAATCGAACATAATATTTTATTTGTTATCAACCATTATTTCATATTTGAATTCATTATTATATAATTATATATCAAAAGTTTATGTTTTAATATATATTTTTTTTTAAGATTTCTTTATTTAGAAAACTAAAATAAACATAAAATAAACTCATTTTCCTGTCTTAGTATTTTTCCTGAAATAACCTGGGTAATGGTCAATAATATTTCAAACATTACTGGAGAGATAAAATAAATGTCGTGCAGTCATAATGTTTTTCAAAAAAAAAAGAAAAAGAAAAGTGTCACATCAATGAAACAAAAAATAATTTCAAAAAGAGGTATCCAAAAAATGATTCTGGCCTGCCATATGTATAGTGAATAAAGATTGTTTACTCATTTTCTGAGAGAAAATCATGAAGAAGGCATGAGATGATCACAGAAGAGAGATCGTAATCCACGAAAACCAGAACTTAATTTATTAAACTCTCAAATTCTTCCTCTCTTCTTGGGAATCCGATGAACCTGGTTTCACCGTTGAATCACTACAAACTAACGCCACCACAGTCGAATTCACTGACTCGCTGAGATACAATGGAATTTACATTTTTCGAGACCAAAATGCGAAAATCCAGCTTCGGAAAAGTTATCTATACGAGATTAAAACTCATCTCACTATCAAGTACACACATGGTACATGAGTAGAAGGATGAGATGAATGCTTGATTGGGTCACAAAGTCAAAATCATGTTGACAAGATATAATTATGAAAATACGAATCGAAGAAGATAAAGGATAATTGATTCTTCTTCCCAGTTCAATTTGAACATACAAACGGCAAAATTAAAGCGCAAGAGAGTCAGCTTTTGAACGCAGAGAAAGCGGCTTCAGATTTCGGTTTGACCATTAATTCTCGACGATATGGCAAAAGCTGCTCACAAGGCTCATGGTACGCAATCTACTGCTTATTCACAACTAAGATAGAGATCTTTTCATTGTTTATCTTCGCTTAAGAGCCATTTGCTTGATAGGACCTGTCGAGGTCTGAGAATGTGATATCGCCAAAGCTTTCTGAACTGAGCTACAGCCTCATCATACAACGCTGAAGTGTGTCAACTTGTGGTTTCAATCAATTTAATTAATACAGATCTTTGGTGATTTTAAAAGTTGTTCAGGAGATTCAAATGTGAATTGTTATAATTGTTACTGAATGAGCCCACGGTTAATTTCGACGTTATTGATGAATTAACAATACTGAATGTGTGAATTAATTATGTTGATATATTATGTCATATATATGCCATCATTTAATATTTTGGGGTCTATATTAACGATTCATTATAACGTCTTAGAATGATATTAGGAGAGTAAAATGACACGAACAAAGAATGAAAACATGTTTAGAAAAGAATTTCCTCAATTAAGATTTTCTTGAGAATCTGCTGGAAGGTCCTAACACCCACGCCTGGAGGCTCATGAATGTTTCTCAGGTAACCAATATATTGTTCCGATCTCTGAGTGTTTCTCATGGAATGCAAATATTTTGATTTCTAAACCGTGATTTAATGTATTCTGTTTAGCATGAGAATTTGTTTAGACTGAGACATGTTCTGCATGTATAGTCCGTGCTAGACCACAAGATTTACTCCAGCCTGATCACTGCCACGATGCACTGAATGAAACTCACACGAGAAATTATCGTACTAATGTACATGCATATACTCTGACTCATCAGACTCACTGGTTTCAGTACAGCGCGGAGGGAGGATTAGCGCCCATTAGAGGTCGCTGCAGAAGAAAAAGATAATTGTGGTTTCGACATTTTTACTTCAGTATAAATATGTATTAAAAACAAACTTAGAATATATGTTTGAATGGTTATTAAAATGATATCTCCTTGCAACATACATATATGCATATATTGTGAGTATTGACATGATACCCGCACATCACCGCATGGACCCCGCAGTCGCCTGCAAACCGTTTCAGATAGTCAGGTATTCCTCGCAGCCCCCACAAGAACTCCGCCCATTTTCGCGGAGCGGTGGCCTGCGTTACCCGATTATCCACAGGCACCATGGTCGACGCGTCACAACGACACCGCTTTTGGGCCAGCACTGGTATGAAGAGCTTCGAAACTGCCACCGTGAGCTTCGCTCGGTGATCCATAAGTCAACCCCGACACCAGCTTCCCACCCACTCATTCCGAGAGAGGTACAAAGCATACGAACAGGCAAATATATAAAATTAAGTGCCACAGCAATTGGGAGTTGTTGTTCAAGATGAAATTAGAGATGCTGTAATTATTGAACTGGAATTTGTACTAAAGAAGATTAAAGTAAACATGATATGAAAACTATAATTTTGATACACAGAGTCATCATGAAAATAATAAAGCTTCAAGGCAACTGCCAGATGAGCACCATTCTTGCAATTAAGGGAAAGAGATGAATATGCAGACATGAAACAAACATCCTACATTTGTCTCACAAAATTGTATTCAATGCTGAGAAACAGAAACAGATAAAAGGTTGATGAAGAAGAGGAAGAAGAGGCGAGTATGTAAAGCACTCCTGTGCATGAAATCATGTATCTTGATGTCTAGTAGTTCAGAGCAATTTTCCATGGAGATAGTTGTTCGTCCATCCTTCTTCTGGTCCAAGTCTTTGTGAGAGATCACATTAACCCTAGTACCTTAAAGTTTTGGAAAAACCCTATGGTAAAGTAAACAGAATCCATCAAAATTCATGGTTGCATGAATGGTGGACCTTTACAATTCTTTGTAGTTCTTACCTGTATGGTAAAAGAAGTTTAAATCACCTGTTCAAGTGTTGTGGAGTTGTTTTGCAGAGTTAGATTCCATGCTGGTTTTTGAGGTATTATGGAATAGAGAAGGAACAAGAAAGATGGTACCAAAGAGGTGTGTTTACCATTTCGGCAAACCATCGAGGTGGTACTCTAAGATGTCATAGTGGTACTGTGACGCACTATAAATCCATTCTTGATTATCGGTGAATAAAGACAAGTGGAACCGGTACTCTGATATAATGCGTGCTCGGTGCCACCAAACGTTAGTAGATTTTGAGATCACATGTCCAAGCCCATACTTTGCAGTTTCGCATGTTTCAGCCCACCATACACCTTAGTATGGAACCCGGCCAAATGATTAAGAGAGTTCACAACAAGATTTGAACCCAACAGCAAACACTTACCTCACTATCGAGGCGGCTTAATTGATCTAAGTGCTATATGACGCGAGTTTATACCGACACGATGCGACACTGCTTTTCACCGATTCGCTCGAGGTGCAGCCAAGCAAAGGCGGAAAGTCAGTCGCGTTTCAAGTTTAGTGCGTAAAGGTGACGTCGGAACTATTTTCAACACTACCGATTATTATAAACCTGCTGCAGCAATTGAAAATAAATGGCCTAAATCGAACCACGTCAGGGCAAAGAACGAGTTTAAGATAAACAATGGTTTTTATTTAAACCATATATGAAAAGCAAACAAGTAATACTGATATTCAACCATACTTTAAAAAGTGTGTTGCTAAATGATTTTGGGTTAAACTGATATTTCAAAGAGCAAGCAAGCAAAAGTGACATTTATAAATAGCCTAACTAAAATCCCTAGTTTTGGCTGTGTTACGTTCGTTGAGGTATTCAGACGTGTACGTGGCAAAACAGATACTGGTTCACATTTTAGATTTATTCGGTCGAGCAAACTAGTTCATGCATCATAGCATTTAAAGGAGATCCAACACCATTCGGATATAAAAATGGCACCGCATACTGCGTACAAACGCATGCACGGAATGACGCCCCAAAACTGGGTCCGCTGGCGCCAACCCGTCGCATCCACTGATTACTGCAGAATGTCGTAATCCAAGTCATCTGCGAAAATCGCGTAGTCCCTTTGTACTGAGCTTCACCAAGGTACAAACTCGTCCCAACATCAACAATTGCACCACATTGCATTCAAATGCTGAAATAATGCCACTGGGCCCCCGTATCACACCGCAGTACATCAACTATATACGTTCAAGAGTTAATAAATCGACTCTAATTCAAGAAGAGTAACAGTTACAACATTCTAACACATGTATACAACATAACCACCAAAGCCACAACTCGCTTCTTCATATGCGGTCCCGACGGTCATCGCTCACTGACTGTAACACCAAAAAGTGTCCCACGAGACGTACAGCAAAGTCCGCAAAGATAATCCTCCCAGGTGGCCACCACCCGGCGCGGTACATCCAATGGTCGCATAATCGCAAACAGCGCCATCCGGCAAGATACGCTGGCATGTTCAATTCAATGTCTACATGCCGCGATCAGAGACCCGACTCACCATGCCCCAAACAGCTTCGCCGGCTTCCCACAATCAACATCATCGAGACCATCCTGTCACTCCCACCGACTGGGTTCACATATACGCTTAATCAGAACGCCACTCAGATTACTAATGACCTGGCGATCGAAATCCCCACCGCCCATTACTCAACGCAGCTGTCATCGGCGTCGAACCTTAAGTCAATCCTGTTCAACACAACCCTAAGTTTGATGCGAGCAGCCACACCTGTGTCTTCCCTGCTGGGCAACAATCCTGGGTGATGTACCACAGTTCCTACACCTATACAGGGACCATGATATCTCGTCTCTTACACCCATACGCCAGTTCTCACCATCTCAAACAACAGATTCCGCTAGCGAATGAAACTATTCCAAACAAGGTATTTGTTTTAACGCTGAGAACTTCTCCGATATAAGAATGATTGCATCTTCGATAATCGTTTCGACAACCCTCCGATATACATGCGAATCGGGCAAAAACTGGCGATTGATACAAAGGATAACTCCTCCGGCGTACATCAATCGGGCGATCTGACGACAGAGCAAAGGTTCATATGACAACCCTTCGATGTTTGGGAGGGACTGTACACTCCACAATACATTGTCGGCTCAACCCTCCTAAATACTTCCCACAGAAACCACCATGCACTCACTTCTATTCATCAGGTTCATGTTATGAAACGCAAACAGAGCTTCGGTCATTCTTCTTAACCTCGTGAGACCCATTTGGACTATCTGGTTTGGATCTGAAGCCCACTACATCAACTTATCATGTGCTGATCCACAACCCGTGTCACTCATCAACCACTGCAACACCTAACAGCACAATATCTCAACTATACCACACCTAATTTCTAGGTTAACTTCGGGCAGTATTATGAATGTAATGATGCCAATTTAACACATTCAAGCGTTATAATATATTCACATGCATGGTTAACATAATTAAATCACATAAAACATGTTATGCACTCATAATCATCACCAAAATAGCTTCATATTATTAATTAACAAACATTATAATTCATTTCAATCACCAACCATACATTTTCTAGTATCACCCAAAATGGCCTAAACTTGACTACAAACAACAACTTTTATCCTTCATCATCACCTGACATTATATGATACATTCAAACATACCACAACCAAAGATTTGGCCTTGAGTAAACTAAACTTCCACGATGCCCTGATCGTCGCAAAATGAGTCCGCACCTCCCAAAAAATCCACACCATTAAAATTTGAGGATCGAAAATACAAACACCCTTCACTACCTGGAAACAATTCAAACTACATTAACAGTCTTTTGTTAGGGAAATAACACATAGAAAAATTTCACTGGAGTTTGACCAAACTCAAGATTTTGTGTCCACGCTAGAAGCTCACCAGATCAATTTCTTGCCTTCGGGCCCCATCGTAAACTACTGTCCAAATTCTTTTGTAGATCCGAGAAAAATCATAAGAAGAATAAAAACAAACGCCTCCACACTTCCCTCCGTCACTCTTCACTTCCTTTATTTGTCATTTTATAATATTATATTATTATTATTACTATTATTATTATTATTATTATTATTATTATTATTATCATTACTATTATTTTTGACAATGTTTAACTTATATTATTTATTCGTGTATGTTTCTTCGGTGTCTTTATTTTCTACTGTTCACTTTAATGAACTTTAAGTCGTCATTTCAGGTTCCCGCACTTTTCAAAATCTCGCCCGTCACCGACGATTATCACCAGAATTATAAATATTTTAACGCTCGATGTCTTTTCTTCGATCACTGTGATTTCGCGCATAATAACCTGGCAAGACCGTTTATCATCCGGTTCCGCAGCGTCCCTCTGTCAACCAATTACCGTTACCATTTTTTAAAAATCAATTTTTCGTTTCGAAACGAGCCAGCGCGCCTTCCGCCGGTCCAGCGTGATTGACCCAAGCCCCAACAGCATGGGCCGATGCTCAGGTTCCCGGCTCACTGTGGTACAACAAGGGCGAAGGCTTCCAGCCGTCGATGACGGCGCCACGTTTTAGCGCGCCTTGAAACCAAACCACCGGCAAACTTTTTATCCCGTTCGTGGTATTTTAAAATAATGTTGTCTGCCCTGCTTTTATATTTTAGTTGAGCTAAGGAGTCCAGCCTCCTTGCCTTTATCTAGCAAGAGGTCGTTTCCTAAATTCCATTTCATTTGAAGTGTTTTTCACTGTTTCCAGTTCCCCACAGATGATAAAGTTTTTATGAGTCTCTTTAAAGTAAGAGGTGAAATTTTCGGCAAACTTTAAAGAGCTTTATGAAAAGTTTTATAAAATTTTAAAGCAAAGCAAGGTAAAGCAAACAAGTAAGAGATTTATGAAAAAGTTTTATAAACTTTTAAAGAAAGCAAGTACGAAAAGTTTTAGAAACTTTTAGCAAAGAAAGTTGCTGTGCTAGCGCTTTTGAAAATATCTTGTAAAAGAGAGTTTTACAGCTGAGATGTTTTTTAAAAGAAAACATTTTATAAAGTACACAATTACCAGCTCGCTTAGCTCATTATTTTCCCGCGCTTTAAAACTATTTCTCTTCCGTGTACAAGTACGACGCTGGAGCATAGTAGGATTCTCCTGACTTTTGTATTAGTGTTGTACTAACAATTTTGTGTAAGGAAATACTTTGAATTTGTATACTAGAGTATATGTATGTACATAGTGTAGTTTTGTGGAAATGTGTTGAGCATGAGGCTCTTTTAAAAGAACGTTGCTGGTTGCCATATTTGGAAAAGTGTAAATTGTGTTTACAGGATTTGGAATATGTCCTTTATACAGCTGATATGCTGCCGAGATTTTACAAAATCCTAAGTAGAGAAAAGGAAAAAATTTTCTAGGAGTTTTTAGCAAGCAATACGGCCACGGCCATGTGATTTTCTAGTCGCTAGAAGTGACTACCGGGGATTTCAGGGTGGCTTACACCTGCCGCTAGTAGGGGGTGGTGTGTCATTCATACTTAAGATAAGAGCTTTGTGTATACGAATACCTAGGGCTTGAGGGACTTGGGCTTAGGCCATGGTCATTAAGGTGTGAGAGCACCACAACTTGGTGTGGCTCGATGTTAGAGTTTAGGTATGTGATTACCTAGGCGGTCACGGGACAGGATTAGAACATTACATGCATTGTGTTTTATGTGTGATTGGGTGTATAACATGATGTGTTGTGTATGATGTGTGGTTGTGTGAAATGTGTGCTTGGTGCATAGAACATAGGAAAAAAAATGATGAGAAAATTTTTTTTCCGAGTTTTGGTCAGCAGTGTAAAACTGAAAAAAAAAATTTAAAATATTTTATTTGGTTATTATATTGGAAATGGAAATATATATATATATATATATATATATATATATATATATATATATATATATATATATATATATATATATATATATATATATATATATATATATATATATATATTGGTGGTTTAACAGTTGGAATGAGAAAAAATGAGTGAAAAAAATAAAAAAATAAAATTTTGTAAAATAAAATAAAATAATTTTTTTTTTGTCAATATGATTTATTAATATGGTATTGTCTTGCATTACCTATGAATGCATGGATCTCTATGTATGAAATAAGTTTTCTCGTATGGAATAGTGTCTCGAGGTCAGGGTTTTCTACGCCCTTAGAGATACTCTATGATTAGAATTAACCTGTCATTTGACATGTAGATGGCTGGGGTCTGAGGGCGAAGACGTAGAGGGCGTCCACGAGGTGCTAGCCAAGCACCACCAGTATTTGACCAAACAGGCTACGAGGCCGTAGGTATTGCAATTGGCCGCTATTGCACAAAGCAGTTGCAGCCGTGGGGAGGTCCGAGTAACCTGCAGATTCAGGCACATCATCCTCCGATATTCACAGGGAGTGAGATCCGATGGTGGCACTCATCGGGTTCACGCAGTCGAGAAGGTGTCGGAGGCTACGGAGATCGGGCCTCGATATATGACCAGATTAGACTAACCGCATTCCAAATTAGAGGGTGAGGCCTAGGTATGGTGGAACTAGGCAAAGACCTCTAAAGATCTAGAGGCAAATGACTCCCGCAGTTCCATGATCTTTCATGGGCAAGTATTTTCTGACACTGTCGTCACGCCAAGGCTCAGGAGTTCATGTGAGTCGGTTGGGGACGATGACCTGAAGGAGTATGTACAGATCTGACTTGAGCTAGCCCGTTTGTCGATGACTACATACACCGACATGGCAAGGTCGTGAGATTCGAGAATGGGCCAGTTGTCCATTCGCAGGATTGTAGGACTTCGCCTACCGTGACATGGACTCTATGGTCGACCGCCCGACCATAGAGAGAGAGAGATCGAGGATGCCTGAGCACTCGATGCGGGTGTTAGTAGCAAGAGGAAGGAGAGTCGCCTCTTCTAGTTCGAGAAAGAAGCATAGGGCTTCTAGTTCATGTGGGTTCCAAGGCCGCGACCATCTCGCCAAGGACGCATCGTAGTTGTCGCTGAGGCTAAAGTAGATGGCGTGCTACCATTTTCAACAAATAACATATCAAGAGGGATTTTCCCGCAGACGTGGATCCTGTGGTTTCGAGACAGTCAAGAATTCCGCTAGAGGTGCAGGACATGAGAGGATGTGATGCCCCAAAACCGATGTCTCGTTGACAACCCATCAACCCGCGATCACTAAGTGATGTCCTGCAACCTCCGACACCATTCACGGGGTACCCGTAGTCTCACGGTCGGAGCTCACCCAAGGTACAAAACCTGTTTGAACAATCAACAATGACCACACAGGGTCCACAAGCGAGTAAAATAATGGCCACTTAGGCCCCTGCATCAATACTCACAAAATACATCAACTATATTACCATAGTTCAAGAGTTAATAAATCACTCTTAATTCAACATATATTAAAATATACAATTTCTAATACATGTTATACAAAATGACAATGCCAAATCCATAACCTGGCTTCTTTCGAACGCGCCCTAGCGTGAGCGTCCTCCTGTACACCCATGTACCGAAATGTTGATCCCTCGACAGGGCGAAAGCAAAGACCGGCAAGAGGATAATCTCCTACATAGGTTACTCCCCACCTAAGTGTACATGTCATGGCAAACAATCACATCCAAGTAATTACATGAACCTACTCGATGCCCAATCCCATGTCCCGAGTCCTCACCGACTCCCTCACATATGCCTAAGCCGAATGCGAGTAAGATATCCAGTTTTCAAAACAAAAGCTTTTTGTTCTCGAAAACTTACTACCGAGTTTCGGTAAAATATTGGACTACCCTCCGAGGCGAATTGCTGGATAACGCTCTGAAACAATTATGGTCTTCATCCAAAGTGATATGTTGGACGACTCTCCAAGGCAATTCTTCGGAAAATCTTCAGTCGAAATTCCTTTCACAAATGATTTTGTTTTTGTTTTCTTTCATGTCATGCACTCACTCCTAATATTCTAGGGTGCCCCAATGCATATGGAATGCATGATGCTAATCCCACAAACTCATGCTAATATATAAAACATGTATATACTAACATAACTAATCCACATAAATCATGTTATGCAAATTCACAACCAATAACACCAAAATTAGCTCACATGGGCTAATTAACAAACACAAGCAATCTACTTGAATCACTCAACATCATAAAATCACACCAAAAAATCACACATTATTCATTTGAACAAAGGAAACCTCGGCTGGCACTGTTCACGACCACCAAATTTGGGATTTTCTCCACTCGGTTCAAAGGTTTTGAGATCGACCACGCCAAATCAAGCCTTCAGAATTATCCCTGCAACCATAAACAAGGCCTTAGCCAAAGAATATCACAAGTATGAAAAAGATCCCCACCCTTGAGCTGTCGGAACTCCACCAAATCGGTGTCCACGGGTAGCCCTCGCCGCGTAGATCGACTTTACTTCTTGCTCCGTCGAGAACCGACGATCCGAACGGCCGCAAATCTAAAGAGAAGGAGCTCCTTCTCTCTCTAAAATCACAAACCCGAGCTCACTGCATCTCCTTCACGTTTTTGGCCTTCAAATGGGGAAGATGAACACTGTTCATCCTTGTCTTATTATCATTAACATTTTCTATAATTCCCATTTTGTCCCTTTTTCTTGATTTTTGACACATGGCTTAATCTAAGCCATCTATTTCAATCATCTCTTTAATCTTTTTGCAAATATAGCCACAAAGAGTACATGTAGTAGGTGACTTTGTCACATCACAGGTCTTCAACCCGCTTTTACAAGACCCGACGCCTGGGTACCTCGGGAAAACGTGAAATTCCGACCGCTTGGAATTGACATGTTGGGCTGATTTCGCAAGACGATCTCCAACGATGAAGTCCGCTTTGTCATCCGAGATTCCAGAAAAATTCTGATTTTTACCAAATTACCATTTTACTCATTTTTCGAAATTCTGGAATTTTCTGCCCATGTGAGACATGATTTCTCCACAAATTCTGGTACAGCCGTAGAGGCCGCATCAGAGGCCGAGGTAGAGGACGAGGCCCACAGGCTAGGGACGTCAAGGGTTCAGGGGCGTGTCTACGCGATCATACCACCGGCTGAGTCAACAAATCAGCCAGTTATACAAGGTACGTTCTTGCTATCTCGCCTATGGGCAAGGGTATTATTTGATTCTTGTACTTCGCATTCATTTATCGCTGCATCGCTTGTACAGAGTCGGGTTTAGGAGGTTTGAGCCTCGGGAGGAGCCCTCAGATGTGAGTTCTCCGTTAGGATTAGCCAGGATAGGTATGATATGTCGTGGGTTACAGTTAGAGATCTCGGGACTTACCTACGTTGGACTCGAGGGTCAGTGGACATGTCATAGTTCGACATCCTTGGGATGGATTGGCTTGATTCAAGATACGTAGTCGTTTCATCGACAGAACGAGAAGGGCTACCGCCACGTGACGTGCACTGCTGTGTTTCAGGGGGACAAATGATATGATATTTTACCCTGCACAGCAGGTACGAGCTCCAGGGGTGTCGTGACAATGATGGGCTGGCCAGCAAGCTCCACGCTGGAGTGACTAGTGAGACCAGATTTAGATCTACCTTGAGTAGTCTACGAGTATGAGGATGTTTTTCCGTGCACGAAGCACGGATCGCCTCTCGCAGAGGGTTTTAGACTTCTAGATCGGTTAACCCTGTGTACTTCATTCATCTCTATGATTTCGCATAGGATGGCACCAGCTTGAGTTGTGTGAACTTAGAGTCCAATGGCATGTGAGTTAATGGATAAGGTTCATTAAATCGAGCACTTCACCATGGGGCGCTCGATCCTCGTTTTTTCATAAGAAGAAGCCACAAGACCCTTCGACTGTGCATTGATTACAGGAAGTTGAACAGGGTTACGATCAAGAATCGATACCCATTGTCGAGGATTGACGATTTGTTTTATCAGTTGAGAGGAGCGCGAGTCTACTCCAAAATAGTCCTTCGTACTGGTTACCATCACCGAGGGTTAGGGAGACCGTATCCCTAAGACAACGTGCTAGGATGCGTTATGGCACTTTGCTTTACTTCGTGATGCCCTTTGATTGAGACGAACGCGCCCAACGGCATTCATGGGCCTCATGCATAGGTATTCCAACCTCATCTAGATCACTTTGTCGTAGTCTTCATGGATGACATTGACCTACTCCCGCCGTGGTGGAGCATGAGTATCAGTTGAGGATTGTTTTACAGTTACTGAGAGACCATCAACTGTACGCTAAGTTCAGTAAGTGCGAGTTTTGGCTCACTGAGGTGAGAATTTTGGGACACATGGTGTCAGCATTAGGCGTGTTAGTAGACCCAAAGAAGGTCGAGGCTGTGATGAGTTGGGAGAGGTCGAAGTCAATCTTCGAGATACGTAGTTTCTTGGAATTGGCTGGGTACTACAAGAGATTCATTAAGGATTTCTCTCGATTAGCGGCACCTATGACGAGGTTGACCCGGAAGGAGGTCAAGTTTGATTGGGATGACTGATGCGAGAAGGCATTCCAGGAGTTGAAGAGGAGGCTTACTTCAACTCCTATCTTGATAGTCCCGGACAGGGGACAAGGGTACATAGTGTATTATGATGCCTCGAGGGCCGGACTGGGATGTGTTTTGATGCAGTACGAGAGGGTAGTAGCTTATGGTTCCCGCGCTGAAGAACCACATGCACTACCCCACACACGACATGGAGTTGGCGGCCGGGCCTTCGCTAAGGAAGATTTGGTTCCACTCATTTTATATGGCTAACACCATGCGCACTCGCACTATAAAAGTCTCGAAGTATATTTTCACGTAGCCGAGACCTCACATGAGGCAACGCAGATGATGGAGTTCCTAGAGGATTATGATCACTTTGCATTACCACCCGTGGTGCAAATGTGGTGGCCGGCGATTTAGTCGGAAGTCATGGGTATTGCTAGTATAGCTTCCTCCTGAGAGTGGCGGATGCTCGAGACTCCGTGGGACTGGGGTTATAGTACAACGAGCAAAGCCTCGGGTGGTACGCTGGGATTTAGTGGCTACACCATCTCTGTTAAGTAGAGTGATTGAGTCCTAGGGACAGGACGCAGAGATAGTGTCCATCAGGGACCGTGTACAGTAAGTTACGGGTGACGAGGGCTGGACCATCCACGCATATGGTAGTTCCTGCATAAGAGGGACTGGTATGGTTCCCGCTTGACCTGGACAAGAGAGGAGATTCTAGAGAGTTTCACCGCTCTCGATTTTCCGGTAGATCCGTGTGGCAATCGTTCAAGATGACCAGATCTCGTCGCAATACTACTAGAGCGGATGAAGAGACACGTAGGGGACTTTGTTCGACGATGTCTCATGTGTCAGCAGGTTAAGGCTGAGCACCAGAAGCCAGCAGGACTACTTCAGCCATTGGAGGTGGCTGAGTGGAAGTGGAAGCACGTCACGATGGATTTTGTGACCCACTTGCCACGGACACCGCGAGACATGATGCGGTATGGGTGATAGTGGACCTACCATGAAGCTCCAGAGACATTTTCTAGCCGTAAGTGATGACCCTCTTCACATTGGAGATTCTACCGATCAGATATTCGAGATAGTCTCGGCTACATGGAGTACCAATATCCATAGTGTCGGATAGAGACCCGAGGTTTACGACACACTTTTGGAAGAGTTTCCAAAAGGCTATGGGCACACGGCTGACCATGAGTACAACTTTCCACCTACAGACAGATGGTCAGTCAGAGAGGACTATACAAGTATTAGAGGACATGCTGCGAGCATGCCCGATCATAAGGGTAAATTTCTGGGAAAGAGCATTTCCCAGTGGAATTCGCCTACAAATAACAATTATCAAAGGACATACGATGGCACCATATGAAGCATTGTATGGGAGGGCCATGCGTGATTGGATCATATGTTGGACCGAGGTGGGAGAGAGCTCCATCACTGGTCTTGATTTGATTAGAGACACCTCCAAGAAGGTGAGATTGATACGGAAATAATTTTCTCACTCAATTTTTGAGTCAGAAGAGCTTGGCGCCGATGTACGACGCCGACCCTTAGAGTTTGAGGTCGAGATCACGCCTTCTGAAGGTGATGCCTAAGAGAGCTGTTAGGTTCTGCAGCTGAAGCACGAGGTTCATTAACCCTTCGAGATATCGCTAAATATAGGCACCATGGTACCTGGGCTGGTTTCTTTACAAAACCCAACATGTCAGGTGTCCATGAGGTATTTCACGTCTCCATGCTCCGAAGGTACACTCTAGATCCAGCTCATGTAGTGGATTGGGGAGAGATTGAGGTTAACACGGATGGGACCTTCGAGAAGGAACCAGTGTGCATTGGTGGATAGTCGGATCGCTTCATACGCAAGACCGTGAGGCTAGCGAGGTGTTACGGCAAGACTATGAGTGGAGGAGTCAACGTGGGAGCGCGAGACACGACGCAGCACTATACCTCTTTGTTTAGGGATGAGGTATCGTGGTTTAGTCGCTTAATACTTAAATGACTAGTTTACATGCATGGTATAATGCATGCTGCATATGCATGTGATTTTGTCAGGATTGTCTAGAATTTCGGATGAAATTCTTTTGTTGAGGATAATGTAAGACTCGAGAAAATTCCAATTTTCTGAAAAATGGCAAATGATAATTTCGGTCAAAACCCGAAATTTTTCTAAATCTCGATGATGAAACGCATCACCGTTAACGCCTTGCGAAATCTAGCTACCACGCCGAATTTCGTCGACCCGAGACAATCGACTTCACGCTTTTTCGAGGCATCGGGTGCCGTAAAACGACTCGTGAAAGACATGTGATTTGACAAAGTTCCACCACTACATACCCATGTACACATGTTGTATGAGAGAGGATGAGATGAATGGCTTAGATTAAGCCATGTGTCAAAAATTAAGAAAAATGGACAAGATGAGAATTATGAAAATGTTTAATGAGAATAAGACGAGGATGAACAGTCTTCTTCTCCACCAATTTGAAGACAAAACGTGCAGGGGCTGGAAAAAGGTGCAGAAAGTTGGGTTTTGAAATTCTAGAGAGAGAAAGTGTGCCTTCTCTCTAGATTTCCCGCCATTCGACCGCCGTTCTCGACTCCGAAAGAAGTAAAGTCGTCGACGCAAAATGGTGGGCCACGCGTGGACAATCGATTTGGTGGAGTTCCAACAACTCCAAGAGGTAGGATCTTTCCTACTTAATATCTCTTTGGCTAAGAGCCATTTTATGGATAGGATTTGTTGAGGCCCTCGATACCGTGATATCGGCCCTGCTTTGAACCGAGTGAAGAAATCTCTAATTGTGTGGCCGTGAATAGTGCCAACCCGAGGGTTTCACTGTTCACATGAATAGTTGTGTGATTTTTGTGTTGTTGAGTGATTCAAAATGAATTGTTTGTAATTGTTAATTAGCCCATATGAGCTAATTTTGGTGTTATTGATGTGAATTTAATAACATGAATTGTGTGAATTTATTATGTTAATATATATATGTGTTATATATTAGCATGAATATTTTGGGATTGGCATAATGCATTCCATATGCACTAGGGCACCCTAGAATATTAGGAGTGAGTGCATGACACGAAAATGAAAGAAAAGGAAAAATGTTTGTGAAAGGAATTTCGACGGAAGATTTTCCGGAGAATTGTGTTGGGAGATTGTCCAACAATTCACGTCGGAGGGGCCCATGAATTGTTTTAGAGGGTAGTCCAATATATTTACCGAATCTCGATAGTAAGTTTTCGAGAACAAAAAGCTTTTGTTTTGAAAACTGTGATTTTACTCGCATTTGGCTTAGGCATGTGATGAGCTCTGCTACACTCAGCATGGCTCGGGGTACTATACATTCAAGTAGGATCCCAGATTACCGGAATGTGATTGTTTGCCATGACATGTTGACACACCTCCACCCCTTACCAACGGAAGGTGTGCCGGCCACTCCACAGAAATCCCCAGTCGTTACCTCTAACGACTAGAAATTCCTATGAAGCGAAGCCGTATTGCTTGCTTAAGCCTCGTATAAATTTTTTTTTTCCTCTTTCTCCACTTAGGATTTTATAAAATCTTGGCAAATATAAAACTCAAGTAAAGATGATCTAGCATGCATACATAGACAATTCCAAACTCAGATACACAAATTTACACTTTCCTAATATGACAACCAACAACCCAACACATTTTCACAAAAATACACTATGTACATACATATGTTCCATTATACAAATTCAAAGTATTTCCTTACAAAATATTATTAATTACAGCACTTGCACAAATGTCAAGAGAACTTAATCAGCTTCCAATGGTCTGCAGTTCCTGCATCGAAAAATAGCTTTAAACACAAAATAATTGTTAAACAAGCTCATGAGTGTATGCTTTATAAATGATTTGTTTTTTTTCCGAAATATCTCAAAACTCGAAACTTCTCTTTACAATATATATTTTTAAGCTTTATTGCTTTCTTTAAAGTTTCTAAAACTTTTCTCAATTCTCTTGCTTGCTTTCTTTACCTTGCTTTGCTTTAAAAGTTTATAAAACTTTTTATAACCTCTTACTTGCTTTAAAAGTTTCTGAAACTTTTCATAAAATCCCTGCTTAAAAGTTTCCAAACTTTTTATAAACACGGAGCCCGGCTCAACCGCTTGTTTTAAAATAAAACGGAGCCTGGGCTCAACCGCTTGCTTTGAAATAAAAAAGGAGCCCTGGCTCAACCGCTTGTTTAAAATCACCACGGAGCCCGCTCAACCGCTTTAAACAAAACACAGGAGCCCGTCAGTCCGGTGCACCAATGGTTGATTTTTTTCAAACTCAGATAGCATGCCTATAACCATCAACCACGGAGGCCTTTACCGCTTGGTCGTATCTCTAGTGAACACGGGAGCCTGGGCATCGACTGTGCTGGTGGTTGGACCTGGGTCCGCTCACCTAGGTGGAAGGGCCTGGGCACACTTCACTCCACCTTTTCCGGTAAATATGGTGGAATTGACCTGGGTCGCCATCACCATAATTTAGTTAACGCTCCATACTCCAGTATGTGCCACCAAAATCTAGCTAGCGCGTAAGGCCTGTTTTCGCAAATATTCTTTTTGTTTGCTTGCTTGAAACATGGTTTAATACTTCAAAACCATTGTTTGCTTTAAATATGGTTTGATAATTCAAAACCATTTGCTTGTTTTTTTTCAAATATGGTTTAAATCAAACCATTTGCTTGCTCTTGAATTATGGTTTCAGTAACTTAAAACCATTTGCTTGCTTTCAACATGGTTTAAATCAAAACCATTAAATACCAAAGCAGTAAAAACATTTTATAATAATAATATACTAGTATTTGAGAAAAATAGGTTTAGAACACTCACCTTTTCTGCTTACTAAACTTGAGCACGATTCCACAATTTTCCCGCCTTTGCTTTTAGCCTACACACTCGAACGAATAGGGCGAACATATTAATCGCCTACGTATAACGTAAACTTAACGCACTCCACAACTAGCATTTATTGACACTCAATTCGCTTCGCCTTGGCGGTGAGGTACGCTACATTTTTCGTCGAGTTCCAATCTTATTTGAACATCTCTTAATCATTTAATAAGGTTCCTATACTAACGGTGTATGAATTTAGGCTTAAATATGCAAAAACTACACACTGCATTTTGTTATCACCTGCATCAGGTATAGCTTGGACTGCATCGTATAGCTTGGTTTAATTGGGTGTACCAGATGTTCTGTACATGTACTTCGGTACACTGAAATTGTCTTTCCAGATTTGTTTCTTTTGCATGTTTTGGTACCAAATCTCCTCATACAACTTCCCCATTCCTTAATACCTCAAGAATCATCATGGAAATCATTCAAAACCACTTCATAACACTTGTATTGGTGGTTTGGAACTCATACCACAAAACCCTATGTGAAAATCTTATGAATTCAACCAAAGGTCCACCAATTCTTCTAAAAACCATATAAATATGATGATTCCATGTTTATTTTACACCAATTGGGGTTTCGTTCCATATAACCCCACAAATCAAGGGTTTGGGTGATCTTCCCACAAAACCCTAGACAAAGGAGGAACAATTCTCCAAACCAAAACCTAGGAATCCCAAAATACTCCAGCGATTTCAAGATGAAGACATACCTTGGTTTGGTTTTCTCCCACTTCTTCTTCTTCTTCCTCTTCTTCCTCTTCCTCCTCTTCCTTGCTCTATTCTCTCCTCTCCAACGTTTTGCCCTAGCAAAAAAAAATGAGATAAATGAATTTTGTTTGTCTCCACTCTCCTTTTATACTCCCATAATTCTCCATATTGCAATCAAGCCCTTAATCTTTCAACAATTGCACCACACTTTTGTTATTTATATGATGGCCCATCTCTACTCATTTTATGATTTTCATATCCTTTATGGAAATTACAATTTTACCTCTCTTTGTTCTATTAAACATTCCGGGGGGCTCACTAAATTTATCATTTCCCAATTTCATCCTTAATAATAACCCCAAAGACACTTCACTTGGTGCTCTTATACACCCCCTAATTTCATGTCAGACACTATCTCAATCCAAGCATAAAATCCTCCCTCCTTAGAATGATTTCGTCCCTCGATATAGCTAAACTAAACTCCAAAGAAAAGGAAGGAAAATACCTCATTCGAAATAATTTGAGATACCGACGCGCATCCGAGCCTTCCGCCCAAAGTAGCTTCGCCCTCTCGTGATTCTTCCATGTGACTTTAACCAAAGGAACTGGTTTTTACTTCTCAACACCTCGTTCCTTGCATCTACAACTGCATGTGTTTCTCATGTCGTTTAGCCGCACCGGTTTCTCTCTCAATGCATGTGAAGGGTCCGATATATTTCAACATCACATGGAATGTAATTGCGAACTTGATAATTATGGGTGGGATAATCAACTTAAAGCTACCTGCCCCACTTTTCTCACAATCTCATTCACATACAATTGGGCCAACTTTTCCAATGAATCCTCAACACAATTGGTATAAACGGGCAGATTTCACAATCGAATCAACTATCACCCATATAACATCATAGCTGCCTCGAAATCAGGAAGACCCGTCACAACCATGATCTTCTCCCATTTCACCGAATAGGGAGTAACCGTATCTTCCTCCGCGTGGCCTGATCTTTGCCTTCAATTCGTCGACAAAGTTAGGCACTGAAACGAAACTTGCAATCTCTTTCTTCCATCCCATCTACCCGCAATGTTCTTCAAAGTCCCGTATTATCTTGGTACTACCCGGATGTTAACATAGGGCAGATGAATGTGCTTCTTCCA
Source organism: Tetrastigma voinierianum (assembly GCA_016808115.1). Taxonomy (NCBI): domain Eukaryota; kingdom Viridiplantae; phylum Streptophyta; class Magnoliopsida; order Vitales; family Vitaceae; genus Tetrastigma; species Tetrastigma voinierianum. The sequence continues at coordinate 81,791 of JAEQBH010003395.1, read as the reverse complement.
TAATGTCTTTCTTCAGTTCGCCATACCTATCTCACACATTCTCTGTCCTTTTTCTATCATGCCATCATCTCTAATCCGAAACTCTACTTTCTTTCCTTTTTCTATCTCTTCCTTTAGCTTAATCATCCGTGGAAACCGTGACTCCGCCCCGCTATCCGATCCAATTAGAGCCGGCCTAACATGAAATATGGCTACCAAGGCCTCGTAATCCTCAACCTCCACAACACTCTAAAGCTCATCCACCAATAGTGGAAGATAACTGATCTCATGTGAGACAAAGAACTCTCTCGGGTCGCCGAGACTCAAGGCATATTGTGACTTCAAAACCCGGGTCCGTTGATCTTCGTCAACCCGAATACTCGTATGTCAGTGACCCGACATTTTCACGAAAATCTGGGCGTAGTCTCCTTGTAATGGGAGCTCACCCAAATACAAAATCTTCATAAAACCCGCCCCAACATCAATCACCTGATGGCAACCGTTTCTGGGTCAAAAACCAATACTAATCACACTATATCCAAAACAAGCTATATTCATAATACTCCAACTATATCCATAATGCAAGAGTTAATGATTTACTTATACAACACATATATTAAAATGAGAAGATCTAATATAAACATCAACAAGCCACATTCCGCTTTCTTCTAGCGCTCACTCTAGACGAGCCGTCCCTCGCACGCTCCCTGCACTGCAGTGCGGGGGATCCCACGACTGGTGAGCTAAAGCCGTAGGAGAGAATCGCCCTAAGTGGGCTACTTCACCACCTAAGTGCGCTGCAACAATCTAATTTAAACACACATTCAAGCAAATGCATTGATCCTACTTGAATGTCTACATGACCAACTCCGTAACCCGAGTCCTTCAATACCGAATTCTCCACACTCGCCTAAGCCTCGTATGAGAATTCATTATATTATTAGTGGATTATAACCTCTTCATGTATATATATCAATTGGGCCAGTCCGACGATTGATATATATAATACGTTTGTGGACTACCCTCCGATGAATATCAATCAAGCCGTCCGACGATCGATATTTTAAGTTTATGGACTACCTCCGATAATTAACATTTTTAGACTATCCTTCAACCGCCTTCTCTAGACTTATACCATGCACTAAACTCCTATCTCTAGGATACCCTGCATATGAAATGCATTATGATGCCATTTCACAATTCATACAACACATGCAAATATATAAACATGAATATACTTGCATAAATCAAATCACACAATCATGTTATGTAATTATACAACTCATATATCACATCAACTCAAGCCATTCATTTCATACAAGTTCGAGCACACAACACATGGACAATTTATCCATTTCACATAAACCCGGACCTGCTTTTTACGTCCCAAACAGTAAGCGGGTCGGTCCACTGCAAACACACACGGGTCCAACCCTGGCCCACTTTTGTAACCGAATTTCTTACCCATTTTCTATCTTATAAACACCCAAGCATCATTTATTGAATAAATCATCACAAAAAGGACCCATAACAAATCGTAACAAAGGTCTAGATTGCCCAAATCTATCTTCAAAAAATCTAACACTTTGGTCCCATGTTTTAGGGTCGATCAAGCGGCCCATTCCCGGCCTTTATCATCTCAAACTTGCATTTTAATGCCAAATTCTACACAAACAGCCCACTTCAGTTTCCGGCGGCCACGGATGTCCCAAACGTTCAAAAATATTTCCATAATTCGGTCCCATGTTTTGGGACCGATCAACAACCCATTCCCGGCCTTTTTCCTATAATTACATGATTTAAAGCATACATTTTAATGCAAAATTCCAACACCAACAGCCCACTAAATCTGGACAGTCACGCCATCTCCACAAATCTCAAAAAATTTAATAATTCGTCCTATGTTTTGGGATCGATCAAACGGCCACGGCCCAAACTAACCAAACATCAAAAACCCTTAAAATGGAATAAAACGTTAGTAGGGAGAAAATCCACCTCTTGAGTTGTCAAAACTCGCAACCCGGTCCACGCGTAGTCCCCGCCCGCGTAGAACGCTTCCCCTCTTGCTCCGGGCCGAAATCCAACGGCCGGAGATCTGTGTATTTCTAGAGCAGGAGCCGTAGACTCTCTAGAAATGAAATTCCATAGCCACTCGCATCTCCCATGGTTCTTACGTTTTTTGCTCTTTGATTTAACAAAGAGAGATGAAGCACTATTGGCTATTTTGGCCTTTAGTCACTTAAAATCAACTTCTAAAATGACCTTTATGTCCCTCTTTTACCAGATTTGATATTCTACCTCGGCCGTCCATTTCCATCATTTCTCTACTAATACCACTTATGGTACATGAGTACATGTTATATGTGCCTTTCGTCGCATCAATCGATGACGGCACTAACCGCCATGCCTCGAAAACTGTAAATTCGACTGTCTCGAAAATTAAAATTTTACGTGCTAACTAGATTTTTCGAGATGATTCCAACGGTATGATCCGGCTTTCTACCATCAGAGATATAGAGAATAATTACGGATTTTTAACCGAATTATAATTTTGTAATTGAAATACTACATTTTAAGTCTCATTCCGTAAATTGGAATTTCTGGGTCTTACACATATGCTACGACATTAGCTTTTCCTCGGATGGTACTCACAGTACAATGTAGTCCTTAAATCAACCTGTTTTTAATTCTCTTGCCTCATATGTTTAACTCTTTTTGGGTAAATATATTAAAGACTCTTATGATCCGTAAAGATCCTACAAGGAACAATTCATATAGGTAATGTCTCCATTTTCGCAGCAACACGATCACGCAAGCTCTAAGTCGTGTGTAGGGTAATTCTCCTCATGCTTCTTCAGTTGTCTAGAGGCATATGCAATCACCCTATCATTCTGCATCAAAACACAACCAAGGCCTTGCTTGGAAGCATCACTATAAACCACAAACCCATCTCTCCCATTAGGCAAAGCTAAAACTGGAGCTGAAGTCAATCTACCCTTCAACTCCTCAAAACTCTGTCAAGGTGCATCCACCTTAATCATACTTGACATCTTCCACACTTCTTGGCCTGGGCAATGCTTATCTTGGAGAACTTCAACATACTTCCCGTAATACCCTAAACCCAAGGAAGCTTCGACCTCGACACATTCTTGGTGGTTTCCTAATTTACCACTCAGCTTCTATTTTCGAGGATCCACACTCACCCCTCAACCGAAATCACATGACCTAGGAATGCCACTCACTGCCAAACCGACACTTGCTCAACTTGGCATAACCGTCGCCTCCTTAGGGTCCGCGTGAATACAACTCTCAAGTGCTCAAGTTCTCCGAACCACCCGAATACTACCAGGATATCATCGACAAAACTATGACAAACCTATCCAAATACGGGCCGAATAACCAAATTCATCAAATCCATAAACGCCGCCGGAAAGCATTAGTCAAAAACCAAACGACATCACCGTAAACTCATAATGCCCGTAGCGTGTCCCGAATGCGCCCAGGGGTACATCCCTCTCCCGCACCCTAACTCCGATGATACCTCGACCTCAAGTCTATCTTGGAGTATACCGAGACCTCGAGTTGATCAAATAACTCATCGATCCGGAGTTGGATACCGACGGATGGTAACTCCGTCACGCTTATAATCTATACACAACCGCAAACTCCCATCTTTCTTTTTCACGAAGAGAACTGGAGCTCCTCATGGGGATATGCTTGGTCGAATAAACCCCTTACTCAACAACTCTTCTAACTGAGCCTTAAGCTCCCTAACTCGCAGAGAGCCATCCATGTGGAGAAATGAAATGGCTCACCGGGATCAAATCAATGGTGAACTCCACCTATCTTTCTGGAGGTAATCCCGCAATATCATATGGGAATACATCTAAGAACTATCTAAAAACTAGAATCCCATCCACCATAGTCCCTTCCTTCCCTGTCTCCACCACGTGTTTGTATAACTCGACAACCTTTACAAAGAAGATTCTCCTGTGGCCGCCATGGCGCGAGACTATTGGAAGATAACTCTCATGACTTCTCGAACTTAACCTCCAATTTCCATGGCCTATGAACTTTACTCCCTTTTATAACAATCTAATGTGGTTTCATGTAGACAACCAACGCTATGGCTGAGAACCACATCAAAATCCTCATATCTAAAGCTACAAGATCCACACCTCAGCCCCTAATCGTAACTCTACTATCTCCACTCACTCCGTATGAGAACACAACGATCTCCAAACCGAAGGAAACCTCATACCACCCCCAATGGCTGGGTCCTGTCCGAAGCGATCTAAGAACCGCTTCGATGCAATGAATGCGTGGATCTTGGGTCCACTAATGTATATGCATCATGATCAAGGATAGAAGCCACTGTACTTCGGAATAATTTATACTTGAGTCAGATCTGCATTCATTGAGTCACAACGATATACTCGTCGAGTGCAGCTTCTGCCCTGTGATCCCCGGGCAACACTTTACTCTAACAGCGCCGCCACTCCATACCACACACTCTATTTGGGAAACCTCTCCTAAGACTTCTGAAAGTGTCATCTTTGCGTCAGTAGCTAGGTCGCTACTGTCTCTACACCAATCAATCGGGGCACTCCTTTCAAACGGCCTCCCGGCCAATAAAGGAAACACCCCACTAAATCTCTACACTCCCCATGGTGTCACCTCCTCGACACACATACGATGGGAGGAATACCCGGGTGCCACCGTTAACAACCGGGGCCTCACGATCCTCGACTAGAGATAGCTCCTCGACCGCACCCTGCCTCAGAACCTTTACCCTTGTTTTCTTTTTCTATATCAGCCCGTAGCTCAAGTGGGAAGTGCCTGTGCACCTCTCTTACTTTCCCGCTTACTCGACACGTAGCTGTGGTGCTTTGCTCAACTCTCAGAGCGGCCTCAACTAAGTCCCCACCTATTATGAGGTCCACAGACAAATGCACTCGATCCGGTGTCAATTCGATAAAACCTTTTACACTTCAGACTTCATTAGCTTGTATATGGAACCAATTTAACTAGTTCGAACCTCTTCATATTCCGATGACTGAGGCATGCTCTTTGTTCTAATATGAAGAACTCTCAATTTTTTAAACCCAGTGACTCGAGGAAAGAACCTGAATGGGGCATGAACTCCTGGGTCGGAATTGGTCCCATGATATGCAATTAGATACCTCCGTCCACATCCCACCAATCTCAGCCCTCGTTTTCCATCGTAAACCGAAAACAAGACTCTCGCTTCATCCGCAGCCCATAACTCCGTGAACCTTATCGACCGGTCTAGCCATAACCAAGCCAGCCTGATCGCCACCGCGCCATGGCTTAGCGCCCGCCGACTCTCTATCAACTCCTGTGTTCCTTCCATAACCTCTGAAAATGGAGGGCCATAACCGACTCCGGCTCATGGCTACTATCCGTAATCAGGCCACCCGCCCTCGCCGTAGCCAATCCCGGGCACTTGAGCCCTCCTTCGTGGCCCGGGGATGATCCAGCCTTGACTGGTCACGGAGATGATCCATAGAGGCGAGGTAAACCAACTACATGCTCATCTCTCTGTGTAATTGAAGACGCCTGTAAACCATTGAATAACTCTCCTCCAGATCACCTCACGCCCCTTCCTAACATAGTGTTGTAATTACCAAAAATCAATTGTTTAATACTTTGACTCACTTGATATGTATGTACTTTGAATTTGAAATTGCATGGTTGCCAATAGTGTAAAATCAGGTATAACATGTTTTCCTAAGACTCTAAGAAAGATGACGGCATGCATAAGTACTCCGAATCTTATAACAACATACACTTAATATAAAACTCAGCAACCCAACACATTTTCAAAAACTATACTATGTACATACATATGTTACATTATGCCAAATTCAAAGTATTTCCATAAAATATTATTAATTACAAGACTTACACAAATGTCAGAATCCTAATCGCTTTCCACCGTCTGAGTTCCCAGACCTGAAAATAGTTTTTAAATGATAAAATAATGATTTAAACCAGCTCATGAGTGTATCGTTATAAATGACTTGTTTTTTTTCTCGAAATATCTCAAAACTGTAAAACTCTTCTTATAATATATATTTGCTTTTTATTGCTTGCTTTAAAGTTTAAAACTTTCAATTCTTGCTTTGCTTTGCTTTAATTTTGCTTTGCTTTAAAAGTTTATAAAACTTTTTATAACCTCTTGCTTGTTTTAAAAGTTTCTAAAACTTTTCATAAAACTCTTGCTTTAAAAAGTTTCCAAAATTTTTTATAAACACGGGAGTCTAGGCTCAACCGCTTGCTTTTAAAATAAAACGGGAGCCTGCGCTCAACCGTTTGCTTTGAAATAAAAACGGGAGCCTGGGCTCAACCGTTTGCTTTAAAATCACCACGGGATCCTGGGCTCAACCGTTTACTTAAAACAAACACAGGAGCCTAGGCTCAACCGTGCACCAATGGTTGATTTTTTTCAAACTCTGTATAGCATGCTCATAAATCATCAACCACCGAGGCCTCATCGCTTGTTGTACCCAATGAACACGAGTTCGGGCATCGATCGCGTTTGGCATGGATCCAACTTTCACCGAAAGCGGAAGGGTCAGCACTTCACCAAATTTTTCAAAAAATGGTGGAATTGACCCGCTGCCATCACCATAATTTAGTTAACGCCCACATCTAATATGCCACCAAATCTAGCTTAGCGCAGAAGGCCCGCTGCAATATTCTTTTCTGCCATTATTTGCCTTAAGATGGTCATAAGTCAAAACCATTTGCTTGTTGTTGTTTAAACATGGGTTTAATAATTCAAAACCATTGTTTGCTTTAAAGAGGCTTGATAATTCAAAACCATTTGCTTGTTTTTCAAATATATTAAACTAAAACCATTTGCTTGTTCTTTGAATTATGGTTTACAACCTAAACCATTTGTTGCTTTTCAAATATGTGGTTTAAATCAAACCATTTGCTTGCTCCTTTGAATTTATGGGCTTTACAACCTGAAACATTTGCTTGCTTTCAAATACATGGTTTAAATCAAACCATTAAATGTCAGCTGGTAAAACAGCTTTATAAGAATAATACACTCAATGGAGAAAAATAGGTTTAGAACACTCACCTTTTCTCACACAAACTGAGAGTACATTCCAATTTTCCCCGCTGCTTAGCCTACACACTGAACGAATAGCAAACATATTAATCGCCTACGTATAACGAAACTTAATGGACTCCAACGAGTGGTTTGATTGATACTCAATTCGCTACTTCTGGGCGGCGAGGTACGCTTACGTTTTACAGAAGTTCCAATCTTATTCAACTCTCAAGAACATTTAATAAGGTTCCTATAATAACTACATGAATGTAGGCTTAAATACGCAAAACTACACGATTCGGGCATTTTGGGCACAGCCTTAATCTGCACGGCACGCTTTGGCTTCGGGGCAGTGTACCTCCTAAGATGTACTCGCACTGCATCGTACGCTTTAGTCACCATGCACTGCATACTTCTACATGTACCGGTATAGCCTCGGAAATTTGCCCAGATTTGTTTCTTTTGCATGTTTTGGTACCAAATCTCCTCATACAACTTCCCCATTCCTTAAAACCTTAAGAATCATCATGGAAATCATCCAAAACCACTCCATAACACTTATATTGGTGGTTTGGAACTCATACCACAAAACCCTAGGTGAAAATCTTATGAATTCAACCAAAGGTCCACCAATTCTTCTTAAAACCATATAAATATAACGATTCCATGTTTATTTTACACCAATTGGGGTTTTACCCACATAACCCCAACAAAATCAAGGGTTTGGGTGATCTCCTATTAAACCCTGCATGTGCTGAGGATCAATTTCTAAACCAAGACTCTAAATCCTAAATACCCATGATTTCAAGATGAAGACATAACTTGGTTTGGTTCTTTCCCACTTCTCCTTCTTCCCTCTTCCCTCTCTCCTCTTCCTCGTTTATTCTTCCTCTCCAACGTTTTGCCCTAGGCCAAAAAAAAATGAGACAAACAATTTTTGTTTGTCTCCACTCTCCTTTATACTCCAATACTCATATTGCAATTAAGCCCTTAATCTTTCAACAATTGCACCACACTTTTGTTATTTATATGATGGCCCATCTCGACTCATTTTATGATTTTCATATCCTTTATGGCACATAATTTTACTCTTGTTCTATTACAACATTCCTGCTCACTAAATTTATCATTTCCCCAATTTCATTCTTAATAACTCCCAAAAATATAACAATTTCACTTGGTGCTTTTATACCCCCCTACGCTCATGTACTATACACTTTCCTCGTATCGGGGCGTTATTAATATGTGCACTTAGGTGGGGAGTAATCCACGTAGGAAATTATCACTATTGGGCTTTGCTTACCTATGGTGGACCATATTTAGTCTGGAGGTGTCTGAGAGGATGGCCTTCGCTAGAATTTTAGCATTTAGAAGAAAGCCGGATTATTGGCTTTGACATTTTCATTTTTGTATTATAACATGTATTAAAATTGTAAATCTTAATATATGTTTGAATTAGATGATTTATTAACTCTTGAATCATACTAACATAAGTTGGTTGTGATATATTTTATGAGTATTGGTATGGGCCCAGTGGCCGTTGCTCGAATGTGGACCGGTGTGAAAATTAGTTATAAGCATTTGGGATAGGTTGTGTACACCTTGGGTAGTGCTCCCGGTACGAGGAGACTGCTAGAATTTTGTGAGTGGTGTGGGTTTGAGCATCCACAGTATTCTATGAGGTTGACGGGTTGTCCAACGGGGCTTGCCCGAGTTTTGGGCGTCACAGCATGAGAGTCAATCAATCAAGAATGAATGGAGATAAAGATGTTTTTTCATGACAGTTGGCTAGAAAACACCAAATCTTTATGAATTTATTCCCATATAGTCCCACAAAATTATTTGTAAATGTGAAGTGAAAACTTAGACTTTATTGGTTTTAAAGGCTTCTGTTGTTATTTTCTTACAAAATTTCTACTATTTTTTTCTTTTTCTCACGTCAGATCAATCATCAAACCCCATCAAACCAACATGTCACAATCTTTAGTGAGCTGAAATCATGGCGTCGCCGTGATGCCGCCGTGGGGACCCGATTACTTTTAGGAGACTTTTTTCTCCTAAAGTCTACGATTTATTCTTTGTACATAAGATTTTTGTGGTCGAGTTTCAAGATTTTCTCCCAATTTTTTTTAATTTCTCCCATTGCTTTTGATTCTTTAATAATAATACTTGGTTTAATTTAAACACATTGTAAATTAATCATGGGTTGGAAATTATGGTTCTACCCCATCGGACATAATATTGGTGAGAGGATTTTGTGTTAGATTAATTTATTAGTATAGTTATGCCATCCTCTTTAAATTTTAATTATATAATTTTGTATGTCAATTATGAGTCATTTATGGAATGGTTTAAAATTAACTGGCTATGGGCTCATAGTTCAATCTTCTCCTTTGTTTTGGTAAGCCCATTGAACCAAAGTTCAATTGTTTATTTTATTAACTTTATATATATAAGTAAATAGAACCTAGAATTTACAGTTTGGTAAAAACACACTTTGGGGAGAAAGAAAAGCTATCTTCAACCATAACCTTTCTTTGCTCTATCTTCTGCGATTTTGGATACACACCCCTCTCGTCCTCTATTATGCAAAAACCGACCGACTAAATCCAACTTCAAGATCCCACTATAATCATTCTCCCATCCAAATTAATCCACAATCACGTTTTTGAATCCCTTCTAGTTATGACATAAGAACTTTATAATATTATTAGTTTAAAAAAATAATATCCTCATTTCAATTTCATACTTTATATATAAATACATATGTGTATATTTCTATGTATTTTACACACTAGTTTTAACAAAGTAAAAAAATTTCGTGTTTGGGTTCGGTTAATAGAAAAAATACAATGAAATAAAAAATCAGGTTTCCAAAAATAAAATGTTATTTTTTGAATTTTGGTTCACCCTATATCCACGCAAAACATTGCCCTTGTTTCAATTTCATGGGCCCGTTGCTTTGAATCTCGAGAGGGGGTTAATGCAGTGCGTCTCTTGAAGTGGGCGCATATATGCACTAAGTGTCATTGTAGTATTTTGGGAGTGGTTGTTCATGATGAAATTGTGAAATGATAAATTTATTGAACCTGGAATGTTGTACTAGAAGAAGGGTAAAGTTGTAATTTGCCAAAAAGGATATGAAAACCATAATTTGAGAAGATGAGAGGCCATTATATAAATAACATAAGTTGAATTGCAAATATTAAAGTGATTGAGGACCAACTTGCAATTAAGGCAAAGATGATATAAAGAGAGATGAGACAAAAAATTAACGTTCATTTGGTCTCATTTTGGCTAGACTAACCATCAAGAGAGAGGGAGGAAGAAGAGAAAGAAGAAGGGAGGAAAGAAGAGGAAAAAGAAAGAAGGAAGAAAGAGCAAAAAGTGAATCTTTGAATTTTTGTATGCGTCATGTGTATTTTGGATGTCTGGGAGTTTTGGTATGGATTTTCAATGGATGATTAGTTGCTCCTTTTTTCCTAGGTTTGTGTTGAAGTCCACCCCTAACCTTAGATTTGTTGTTGAATTCATGTGGGTAAAACCTTAATTGGTATGAGATAAACAAGGAATTCTTACTTATTTCTATGGTTTTGTGGATAGTGGACCTTGGCTATGGAAGACTAACCCCAGGATTTTACCAGGGACCCCAGTTATAAGTTCAAACCACCAATACATAATGTTGTGTGTTTTTGAGTAAATTCTATATTGGTTTGAGAATGGTTGTTATGGGAGAATGTTGGGTTTTTTAAAAGAAATCTTGTCAATTTTTTGTAGAAACCTACAATTCCTTTGCTTTTTTGTCTATAGATTAAGTTATAATCATCCAAATGAACTGATTAAAATTGGTAAAAAACCATAAGAGATAGGGATACAAATGTATAAAAGGGACCAAGAGCAAATTGTAGCTCTAAGGCTCCCAAATATGGACTGAAAGGTGAGCTCGTGTAGCTCATTGGTTATGCTTTGTTTTGGGTATTGTTGTAGTGCTTTGACCATAAGCGGAGTTTCACTCATCCAAATTGAGTGATTTGAAATTATGGGTAAAATATACTTCTAGGGTAATAAGTTATCTAAAGGAAGTGCATGCAAGTGTAACCCAGTTCTTTGAAAAAATTTTCCAAAGTGGAGCTATGTGCAGATTCTGTTATGCAGTGGGTAATCTAGATGTAAAATACAATAACTTGAGTTTGGTGATCCAAATTAGGTGATTCCAATTGGAGAAGAAACCTTAGAACCATAGCTTCAAATGAGTGAAGAAACCATTTCCAATTTATGGAGTTAAGACCCTAGAAATCAAGGATAAAAGTAGGTGATTCAGCGAGCTAACCAATTTGGCATCAAAAAAATGCTGTAACTTGTGTTATGTGGTTGAGGGCCTTAGATAGGAATTTTAATTTTAAAATTTAAAGAGATATCATTGGATATATAAAGTTTGATCTGGAGGTTTCATAATTTTTGAAAACCGTTTGAATAATTTTGGGTAATAAAGTCCAAAAGAGTATTGTTGGAAAAATGTTTGCCCAGTAAGGTGGTTTTTTGTTATGGGCTTTTTTTAGTGCTCAAGGGTAATTTGTTCATTTGGATTTATATGAATGTTGTGTGACTCTAAATTGACTTGCGTGTGAAGTATGTTAAGTTTTACGCTATACGAGGGTGATTAATGTTTTCGTCGTATTCGTTTGAGTGTGTAGGCTAAAAGCAAAAGTGGGAAAGTTGTGGAGTCGTGCTCAAGTTTTGGTAACCAGGTGAGTGTTCTAAACCTATTTTTCAAATACTAGTGTATTTTGGCTTTGAACTGTTTTACAATGGTATTTAATGGTTTCATTGTAACCATATTTTAAAGTAAGCAAGCAATGATTTTTAAGCAAACAATGGTTTTGATTTAAACCATATGTGAAAAGCAAACAGTAATGGTTTTGATGTATTCCAACCTGCCATTTAAAAAGCAAAAGCGACAATGGTTTTGAGTTGTAAAACCATATTTCAAAAGCGAGCAACAAGCAAACAAAGTATATTTTATGAAAGCAGACCTAACAATCCTAGTTTTAAGCAAGCATACGAGGTCGGTATTAAAATGCGTGTGCGGTGGTGTTAGGACATCATTTCATCCATTTAGATTTGCTGGTCGGCAGAGCTTGGTTCATACGTCATGGCATTTAAAGGACAGAAGTGGCGTAATAACGCGGGTATATAGGGTTAGTCTTCAGCTAAATTATGGTGGCGTAGACCAAGGTCATTCCACCATATTTACCGAGAAAGAAAGGGAAGTGAGCGAGGCCCTTCCACCTGGGTGATCTGGCCTAGGTCCTTCCAGCACGGTTGAAGCGGGCTCCGTGTTTTACTAGGGGCCGGCAAGCGAAGGCCTCAGTGGTTGATCTTGATTTATAAACATTTTTTCCACCTGATTTTGAAAATCAGCCATTAGTATGGCGGTTGAGCTTCAGAGCTCCCAAATGTTTATAAAAATTTTATAAACTTTTAAAGCAAAGAAAGAAAGAGGTCTATGAAAGTTTGCAACTTTTAAAGCAAAGTAAACAAGCAACAGAAGGTTTTATAAAAAGTTTTAGAGACTTTTAAAGCAAAGTAAAGCAAGCAAGCAAGGAATGCATGAAAAGTTTTATAATGCAAGCAGAAGCAAAGGAAGCAAGCAAGAGGTTTATGAGAAGTTTAGAAACTTTTAAAAGCAAAGCGAAGCAAGCAAGCAAGTATGAAAAGTTTTAGAAACTTTTAAAGCAGAGCAAGCAAGGTTTCTAGAAAATGTCTTGTAAAAGAGAGTTTTACAGTTTGGAGATATTTTTAGAAAAAACAAACATTTTATAATGCATACACTCATTGAGCTCGTTTAGCTTATTATTTTGTTGTTTTAAAAACTACTTTCCAGGTATAGGCACGTCGGACGCTGGAGCATATTAGGATTCTCCTAACTTTTGTATCAGTGTTGTATTAAATAACTTGTGTAAGAAAATACTTTGAATTTGTATAGTTGAGCATATGTATGTACATAGTTTTGTTTTGTGAAAATGTGATGAGCTTGAGGCTCTTTGAAAGATTGTGTTGGTTGCCATATTTTGAAAAAGTGTAATAAGCGCCCATATCTACGAGGTTTTAGGATATGTTACGTGTCGCGGCTGTTATCTTCTTGGGAATTTTATAAAATCTGAAGTTTAGAAAGAAAAAATTTTATCTGAGGTTTTAGCAAACAACCTGCGGCTTAAGCTTCCGCGGGATTCTGCCTAGTCGTTGGAGTAGCAGTTTGGGGGGTTTATGTGGGAGTGGTAGGCTGCCGCCCAGCTAGTAGGAGTGGGGGTGTGTCACCCATGGCCATGGCCACACGATTTGACTGGGTCAATATAAAGAGAGCTACACTTTTCTCTCATCCCTTCTAGTTATGAAAAAGAGCTGTAAACTTTCTTGGCAGTTTCATGAAAAAAGAGCATCTCTTTATCTTTTAGCAATGATGTTGCAGGTATAGTGGGGTTTGATAGGAATGACTTATTTTGGTGTGTCTCTTTGTTTTTATTTACTTTTCATTATTAGATGATTGTGAGAATATATTTTTTTTCTTAATTTATTTTGGTTTGATAGGAGTGAGTACTCAAGAGTCAATAATTTAATAACCTCAAAGGTGTATGTATTTATTTGGAGTAACATGGACATAGCACTGACACTTAAATAGCACGCAATAATTTTCCAATAATTTGAAATGGAAGTATAAGACCCAAGAAATTACCAGCATCCTATCTCTATGCATTTGGTCAAAATGAATTCAAATTTATTGGATAATGGAAGAATTATTCTAGGTTCCCAAAAAAATTGAGGAAAAATGAAAATAAATAAATAATTTAAAAGAAAGAAAAATAATGAACAATAAAAATCAAATCAAAACGGACATATTTTTTTTATTTGTTACTTCAAACTCATTTTATTTGTTTTAACTCATTAATATAAAATTATAAAATTTAAAAATATGTGAGTTTTTAAATAAATTTTTTGAATTTTATTTGGAAGCAAAATAAAACATAAATAAATAATTTTCATACCTTAGTATTTTTGGAAATAACCTAAATGGTCGATAATATTTCAAATACATTGGAGATAAAAAATATGTGTCCAATAATATTTTTCAAAAAAAAAAAAAGTGTTCTTTTATTGTTGAGAACAAAAATAAAATTTAAAAACTATAACCAGCGATTTCAATTCAAGCTATGATACGGGAGTAGCTTAGCATTTAAGCATTCACATTTCTTGAGAAAAAATGATGAATAAGTAGAGAGGAAATTAGCATGAGAGTCAATCAATCAAGTATGAAATGAGATAAAGATGATTTCTCATGTCGGCTGGAAACACCAAATCTCTATATCATTTCTTCCCGTATAGTCCACAAAAATTAGCTGGCAAAGTAAATGAAAACTTTAGACTTTAGTGGCCTGAAGGCTTCTGTCCTTTTCTTTCTTTTTCTTCCATACATATGAATCTATTGCTTTGTTCATCATGATCCGTTACATTCGACTCAATGAATTCAAAAAATTTCCAATGAGAAGAGATTGCAGGCTTGTGAACCATCATGGACAATACTCTTGAATCTGAATCAAATTTCAATCATTTATAATGATTTAAGGTTCTATTCCCTGACCAAGTCAATCCTCTCCATAATAACTTATAGTCTTTATTTCCCAGTTCCCTTTTGAGTTGTCTACTCTCTAAATATGTCAAGAAAATTCAAAGTTTCTAGAATTATTCCAATTCCAACCGGTCTTGATTACCAATCAATCTCAACAAGAGAAAAACACCCAGAAGACTACTCTTAATCAATTTGTTCATATAAGCCCTTAGGCTTGGGTCAAGTGATAAATGGGTAGGATGGATATACAGAAAAATCAGGATCGAATCCAACACAGAGTACTATAATGTAATATATGAGGTGTAAGATGTCTTACCTTCGGGTGAAACAAGCGAGAAACGGTGGGGAAGCCAAACATGGTAGTTCCAACAACAATTTTTGGACATCTCTAATTCTTATCAAAGTACCTTAGGAGAAGATAAGTTGAAATAAATGATAAATAAATACTCCCAAATGCATCCTATATACTATAGGTGATTAAACGATCCGCAGTTGCCATAGTGACCACTAAGTAGAAAAATCCGCTTTGCCTGTTTGATTTAGAGATGGGGGGCCATATCTTCATGATTGAGAATTCCGAGATTTTTCTCATATAAATGAAAATACTTTGATGATTTTATGCATATAAACATGGTAGTTGAAATTTTTTTTTGAAAAAGTCTACAGAGAGGTGGAAATGAGACTCAATTATTTATGGGGTTGTAAGTAAGCAGTTTCTACAAATGTGTTTGTTGCTTTTTAATGTGCTAGTTATTGACCTTAAGGATGCTGGGTTCTCCACAGTAATAGTATGACCCATATTATAGAATATCCTTAGGATAATGCCTATAATGTGATGCCCTAAAACCCGGGGGTCCCGTTGACAACCCGTTAACCCGCAGAATACCTTTGTCTTACATCATGAGACCCATACATGAGTAAAAATGGCCGCATTGGCCTACACATCATACTCATCAAAATACATCCCAACTATATTGCCATAGTTCAAGAGTTGATTACATGTTATACAAAATAAATACCAAAGCCACAATCCGACTTCTTCTCAAGCGACCTCACAATGGCGTAGTCTTCCTGAACACTCCTTGTACATTAAATAATGATCCCTTGACAGGGTGAGCAATGCCCAGTAGTTGAATTATCCTACATGGGTTACTCCCCACCTAAGTGCACATGCAATGACTCAACATAAACACATTCAAGCAAATACATGATCCTACTTGAATGTCTACATGATATGGATGAGAATGCGACTCACCCTTTTCCACTTCTCGAGCCCTCACACATGCCTAAGCCAAATGTGAGAAAATACCGTTTTCAAAACAAAAGGTTTTTGTTCTCAAAAACACACTACCGAGTTTCGGTAAATATATTGGACTACCCTCTGAGGCGAATTGTTGGATCATTTTTACGAGTGTCATGGGTCGTAACCGAGATGAGCTAGTTGGACTACTCTCCAAGGCAATTCTTCGGAAAATCTTTCGTCGAAATTCCTTTAACAAACGTTTTCGTTTTTGTTTTCTTTCATGTCATGCACTCACACCTAATATTCTAAATTTACCCAGTGCATATAAAATGCCATTATGCCATTCTCTGATAATTCATGTTAATATATCAAGCATGCATATATATTAACGAGCAACATCAACATACCATGGATAATTATAATTGATACATATAATTCTCCTCCATGCACAACCCATGTTAATACTTCATACAGCATACATTAACATGTCATATTCACACTGCATGTTATTCACACAAGCAATAACACACAACAAGGTCACAATCTTGGACCCGTCAATAGGTACCTCTGACCGCCGCAATCATGAACCGGTTGGTTCCAATCATCCTGCATCAAACAAACATAAAACCTAGAAACTTTAAGTTTATAGTTCAAACCGTCCCTACATACAACAACCTATAACAACCTACCACATGCCATTCAATGGTCATGTTAAAACCCGGATCTTCAGTTTCAATTACAACGAAAACACTTTACCTCAATTGCAAGCATCAATTACCACAGAAAGGTTATGATCACCACTACCCCTCCACAGGCACCTATCTGGGTGAATCTTGACTCAATGGGCTTTCCATAGTGTCGAAAACCCGGTCGGGCCCGGACGAAAGTTATGACGCCAGAAGTTGGAGGTCACACATGAATAGGTAGCCCTACCCGGCTAGCCTATCCGACCTGCCCGATTGCACCTTGATGGCCAGCTCTAATTATGCCCTCTGCAAGAATATGAAACGGAATCGTGACTCAATAGTCTTTCCATAGAGTCTAGAACACACGATCGGAATTGGATGAAAGTTATGATAGCCGAGAGTTGGATGTCACACATGACTAGGCAGCCTTACATGGCTAGCCTTCCTTACCTAACCGACAGTCCCTTTTCGGCCAGATCAAGCACCCACTGCTCTCCAAAAGCATCCAGATGAAAAATTGACTCAATGAGCTTTCCATAGAGTCTAAGAACACCCAAATCAGAATTTGGACGAAGAAGTTATGACCTTCCGAAGTTGGAGGTCACACATGACTAGGCAGTCCTACTCGGACAGCCTACCTTAACTAACCGAACGCCCCTTTTCGGCCGGCTCCAACACCCACTGCCCTCCAAAGAAATTTGGTTGGAAACATGACTCAATGGTCTTTCCATAGAGTCCAAGAACACCCGAATCGAAATTCAGATGAAGAAGTTATGACCTTCCAAAGTTGGAGGTCACACATGACTAGGCAGTCCTACCTTACCTAACCGAATGCAACTTTCCGGCCGACTCCGGCACCCACTACCCTCCAAAACATCCATCTGGAAACTTGACTCAATGGGATTTCCATAGAGTCTAAGAACACCTGAATCAGAATTCGGACAAAGAAGTTATGACCTTCCGAATTTGGAGGTCACACATGACTAGGCAGTCTTACCTGGACAGCCTACCCTACATACCCGAACGCCCCTTTCCTACCGGTTCCAGAACCCACTACCCTCCAAAGGCATCCGGCTGGAAACTTGACTCAATGGCCTTTCCATAGAGTCCAAGAACACCCGGATTGGAATTCGGACGAAGAAGTTATAACCTTCCGAAGTTGGAGGTCACACATGACTAGGCAGTCCTACCCGGACAGCCTACCTTACCTACTCGAACGCCCCTTTCCGGCTGGCTCCAGCACCCACTGCCCTCCAAAGGCATCCGGATAGAAACTTGACTCAATGGGCTTTCCATAGAGTTCAAGAACACCCGAATCGGAATTTGGACGAAGAAGTTATGACCTTCCGAAGTTGGAGGTCATACCGCCAGACAATGACCTTACCGTGTTAACTACCCGATAAGTAACAGGCGAAATAAGCGGCCCGGTCGCGATGTCCTCCACGGGGACGCTGGCTGAAATCTTGACTTAATGGGCTATCCATAGAGTCGAACACGATCGGAGTTCGGCGAAAGTTATGACCTTTCAGTTGGAAGTCATGCGAGGACGGACAGTAGGGGTGACCTAATCGGGCGGACCCCGGCCAGGGGTGAACCAGTTGGGGTGACCCAGCCGGGGTGGACCCGGGCAGACCAGTAGGACATCCCTTCCACTAGACTATTTAGAGTAAATGGATATAGCAGGCTCACAGGAGGTCGGAGTTGAGAAATTCAAAAGCAACATCAATTTCACTTGTGGCTCTGATTTTACACCGAAGGACTCACTATCAAATTCCATTTATTTGCTACCCAAAAACCCGATTCTAAAGTCCGGTTAATGTGTACACTACCACAAGCTGCCATGGTTCAAAAGCAACCAAACATTTACATTAGGCCCGAAACTGACCTAATACTCATTTCAACTCTAACACATAAAAAATGGCACCTGAGGACAATTACTTGGTCAATCAGTCCATGCGTCATAAGCAGTCCCAAATGTCAAACACACTATCGAAAGTCTTGGAGCGGTTCTGACCACTCACGGCCTCACACAACCCTAGCCATTTGAATGACCCTTAACGAGTTAAACCGTGGGAAAACCCCTACCTCTTGGAGTTTTCCAAAACTCCTGACTCCGGTCTCCGTACGAAGCCCTTGGTGAGTTGAACTCTTCCTCTTTGCTTCCACGAAACCCTTGGAATCCCGATCGTCGGAAATTTGAGAAGAGGTGGAGTCTCTCGCTCTAAAACTCTCTCTTTTCAAATCTGGTTTGCCTTTCTCTCCCCCTCTCTCCCAATCGGTTGGGAGAAGATAGAAGTCAAGTGAGATGTCCTCTCACTCGCCACTTGTCCAATTCTAAGTGGCTCCTTGGATTACCATATCACTATCCATCTACCTTGGATTTCCCTCCAATCATGTGTTGCCATATCATGTGGGTCCCCACACTTGAGCTCGAGTTGATTGAATCTGCACGACCGTGGCTGCGTGAGCCACTCAAATCGTAAGTGTCCCCACGCTATGCTGGTGCCTCGAAAAACATGCAAATTTCGATTGTCTTGGAATTCGACGAAATTCGACGTGGTAACTAGATGTCGCGAGACGATAGCAACGGTGAAGTCCGTTTCATCCGAGATGAAAAATCAGATTTTGATCAGAATTTCTGGATTTTACCATTTTTAATCGGATTTTAGGGGTTTCACATTCTCCCACCTTAAAAATTTGGTCTCGAAATTTCACACACATACGCATCAATCCACATGTGTGAGCCTACACAACTCAAATACCTTTAGTTGTGTAGTGATGACCTTTCAAGGTGCCATCGCGACAACTTAGATGGTAGTCAACCTAATCCGTAATAGAAATTACATCAAGGCGATCTCTCTCTGCAGAAGGTCCACCATGGGTAGAATCCCTGAGATCCCTGACTCATAGTTTCAACCTACCTCGTCAACTCTCACCCTTGGTCTTAGGGGAGAATTTTCCAAGCACTGGCTCTTCCAGAGGCCTCAACCTCCAAGCCCAAACCTACCACATCATATGCAATAATGAACATGATGCATCAAACAACAAATGCCTCGTCCTTGACATTATAATACCTGCAATGTCAAATGGCGACAACTTTATTAAATTTCTATCTCGGTCTAACAAATTGAGTCCACATACCAGCCACTAATGGAGCTTAGTCATTTTGAACTAACCTAGTTTTCCATACCTGATCTACCATGCTATATACTATCCTTGACTCAGTAACACGATCACGCATAAATGTACACAACATGCAACACACATCATGTTATACACCAAGCACACATAAAAACACAATGCATGCGGTGTTTCACAATCCTGTCCATTATTTCCTGGGTAATCACATACCTAAATACGACATCGGTATGATGTCATATCGGATATTGAGCACTAGGTAATCATAAGCCTAAGCCCTTATTTTGCAGCTATACTAATTTGTGATGCTTGTGCAGAACATTGAGTTCCATGTAACTTTCGCCTACATTAGCCTTGAAACCTAAGACCATACTTGTTGGATACCCACACACGAGCTCCTAGTGGTGTTTACCTAAGCTCGATGCCATCTTGTGGAAAATTTGGTATCGGGACATACTATAGACACCCATGCGAGAGCTCCTAGGTGTCTGGTTGCCTGGCTTTGATGCCATCTTTGTGGCCCCCGAAGGCCGGGGTTACAGTGACAGCAGCATTTCGTCGACCAGCGAAATATGTGCCATGTGAGTTCGTACATGATAAAAATGGCGCATTGGCCTACACATCATAATCATCAATACATCCAACTATATTGCCATAGTTCAAGTTGATTACATGTTATACAAAATAAATACAGCCATGTCCAGGCTTTATTGCCCGCGACCTCTAATGGGCGCCGTCTTTGCAACTCCTGTACTTGAAATAATGATCCCTTGACGGTGAGCAATACCAGTGGTTGAATTATCACCATGGGTTTACTCCCCACTAGTGCACATGCAATGACTCAGCATAAACACATTCGAGCAAATACATGGTTCTGCCGAATGTCACCATGATATGGATGAGAATGCGACTCACCCTTTTCCACTTCTTGAGCCATCACACATGCCTAAGCTAAATGTGAGAAAACACCGTTTTCAAAACAAAAGGTTTTTGTTCTCAAAAATACACTCTGGGGATTTCGGTAAATCCTCTTCGGAAGCTACCCTAAATGAATTGTTTGGATCATTTTGAAAGCAGTCATGGGGTGACCTCAGATGACTATTTGGTTCCTCTCCAAGGCAATTCTTGAAAATCTTCCGTCGAAATTCTTGTATAACGTTTTCGTTTTGTTTTCTTTCATGTCGCACTCACCTAATATTCTAGGTTGCCACAGGTATATGAATGCATTATGCCATTCTCATAATAATTCATGTTAATATATCAAGCATGCATATATATTAATAGAAGCGGCATCCAACATACCATGGATAATTATAATTGATACATATAATAATTCTCCTCCATGCACAACCCATGTGCCAATACTTCGCCACACAACATACATTAACATGTCATATTCACCTTTGCATATTCACCTGACAATAACACACAACAAGGTCACAATCTTGGATCCATCAATGAGGGTTTCCTCACGGCCTTCACAATCATAGACGGTTGGTTCCAATCATCCATATCAAGCAACCATAAACCTAGGAAACTTTAAGTTTATAGTTCAGCCGAATCCTACATACGACCCAACTTACAGGCTACCACATGCCGTACGATAGTCATGTTAAAACCGGATCTTGATTTGTCTGACGAAACACACTTTTCGGTTTTAGCTTATCAATCAGAGTTATGATCACCCTACCTCCACAGGTACCTATCTGGAATCTTGACTCAATGGGCTTTCCATAGTGTCCAAGAAAACCCGAATCGGAATTCGGACGAAGAAGTTATGACCTTCCGAAGTTGGAGGTCACACATGAATAGGTAGCCCTACCCGGCTAGCCTATCCGACCTGCCCGATTGCACCTTGACAGCCAGCTCTAGTACCCAATGCCCTCTACAAGAATATGGCTGGAATCGTGACTCAATGATCTTTCCATAGAGTCTAAGAACACCCGAATCAGAATTCAGACGAAGAAGTTATGACCTTCCGAAGTTGGATGTCACACATGACTAGGCAGCCTTACTCGGCTAGCCTTCCTTACCTACCCGACCACCCCTTTCCGGCCATCTCCAGCACCCACTGCCCTCCAAAAGCATCCGGATGGAAACTGGACTCAATGATCTTTCCATAGAGTCTAAGAACACCCATATCGGAATTTGGACGAAGAAGTTATGACCTTTCGAAGTTGGAGGTCACACATGACTAGGCAGTCCTACCTAGACATCCTACCTAACCTAACCGAACGCCCCTTTTCGGTTGGTTCTAGCACCCACTGCCCTCAAAAGGCATCCAGATAGAAACTTGACTCAATGGGATTTCCATAGAGTCCAATAACATCCCAATCAACACTCCAGACGAAGTAGTTGGGCATCTTTCAAGTCGGGAGGTAACACAGATCAGCAAACCCTACCCTGACATCCTACCTTACCTACCCGAACGCCCTTTCCTAGCCACCCCAAAGACCCAACGCCCTCTAAAATAATCTGATGGAAACTTGACCTGATTTCATAGAGTTCACAAATCAATCGAATTCGGATCAAGAAGTTATGACCTTTCTTCACTGGAGGTCAGCTACGACTAGCAGCCTCATCTTGATACCAATCTTACCACCCGAACGATCTTTCGTTGGCTCAAGCACCCACTACTCACCAAAGGCATATGGCTGGAAATTTGACTCAATGGGATTTCCATAGAGTTTAAGAACACCCATATCAGAATTCGGACGAAGAAGTTATGACCTTTCGAAGTTGGAGGTCACATATGACTAGGCAGTCTTACTTAGACAGCCTACCTTACCTAACCGAACGCCCCTTTCCGGTCGGTTCTAGCACCCACTACCCTCAAAAGGCATCCAGCTAGAAACTTGACTCAATGGGCTTTCCAAAGAGTCCAGTCAACACCCCGACCGGAATCAGATTTAAGAAGTTATGACCTTCGGGGTTGGAGGTCACATTTACTCAAAGCAGCCCTACCCGGACAGCCCACCTTACCTACCCGAACGCCCCTTTTCGGCCGACCCCAGCACCCACTGCCCTCCAAAAGAATCCGGATGGAAACTTGACTCAATGGGATTTCCATAGAGTCCAAGAACACCCGAATCGGAATTCGGACGAAGAAGTTATGACCACCTGAGGTCACATACGACCAGCGCTCCCACCCTTGGCCAGCCTACCTACTCACTCGAACGCATCTTTCCGGCTGGCTCAAGCACCCACTGCTTTCCAAAGGCATCTGGCTTGAAATTTGACTCAATGGGATTTCCATAGAGTCCAAGAACACCCAAATCGGAATTCGAACGAAGAAGTTATGACCTTCCGAAGTTGGAGGTCACGCATGACTAGGCAGTCCTACCCAGACAACCTACCTTACCTACCCGAACGCCCCTTTTCGGATGGATCCAGAACCCAATGCCCTCCAAAGGCATTCGGATGGAAACTTGACTCAATGGGCTTTCCATAGAGTTTAAGAACACCCTAATTTAAATTGACGGGGTTAGTTATAACCTTCAAGTCGAGGTCACACATGACTAGGCAAATTTTACTCCCGCTAACCTACCCTACCAAAAATAACCGGCCGGAACTAACCTGTTCGATTTCCCAATGTCCTCCATAGGGAAATGGCTGAAATTGTGACTTAATGGGCTTTCCATAGAGTCCAAGAACATTTGAATCGGAGTTCGGACGAGAAAGCATGAACACCTTCGAAGTCGAGGTCTGCGACGCACTTACCGACGGACCCAAATCCGGTGACCCTAACCGCGGACCCTACGGTGACGCAGCTCGCGCGCATCTGCCGGCACTCCGTACCGGGTGAACCCAACCAGGCGAACCCAGCCGGACAACCCTTCCACTAGACTATTTAGAGTAAACGGACCATACCTTAGGCTACAGAGGTCCGATTTGAGAAATTCAAAAGCCTAACATCAAGTTCACTGATGTGACTACAATTTACCTTAAGGACTCACTATCAAATTCCCTTTATTTGCTACCCAAAAACCAGTTCTAAAGTCCGGTTAATGTGTACTACCACAATATGGCAGCCTGCCATGGTTCAAAACACAACCAAACATTCCCCATAGGGCAAGACAACCAACACCATTATTCATTTCAACTCTAACACATAAAAATGGCTGTAAGACCCAAGAAATTCCAAATTATGGAAAAGCGGCAAAATCAGAATTCCTAAGTTATTAAACTGTAATTCTTGGTTAAAAACTAAATTTATTCTCTAGATCCTCGATGATGAAACTGATTTCACCGTTGGAATCGCTCCTCGCGAAATTCAAATGTTATAGCAAGTAAGATTTGCTAAATTCTCGAGACGTCGGAGTTGACATCGCCGAGGCATCGCGCTTAGGGTGCCGTAAACGATATTTGATGCCACGAAAGTCACATATACAAGCACTCATGTGTTTAAGTGAATGAAAGAGAGAAATAATATAAAAAATGGATGGCCGAGGTAGAGCCGAATGTCAAAACTGGGAAATGAAGGGACATAATGGTCATTTTGGAAGTTTTTAAGTCACTAGAAGACAAAATATGAATAGTAACTTGTCCTCTTCATTAAGCCAAGAGGAAAAACGTGGGAAAGGGGGAAAAAGAGATCCAGTGGCTGATTTTCTTAAATTCTAGTGAGAGAGAGTCTTCCTTCTCTCTAGAAATACGGACGATCCGACCATCTGCTAGCCTTTCTGGACAAGAAGGAACCGCCCACGCTGAGAGGGCTTCGTGTGGGTACCTCGCATTTAGTAGGAGTTTCCCCAGTCCAGAGGTAGGGTTTCTCCCTACTTGGTTTTATTCTTGTTTAAGTACCATGTAATGCTTTGCCGGTTGAGGCCTTGAATGGTCGTTGACTGTCTCCAAACCTTTGGAACCGAAATGTTTGGATTTGAGACCCACGAACAGTCCGTATCAGTTCTACGGATTGTTTTGGTTAAATGTGTGATGAATGGTCCCATAAATCATGTATTGGTTTGATTGAGTCCAGAAATGGCCGAGAAATACGGGTTCACAAGGTGAACCGATAATTTGTGGTTTGATAAAGAACAAGAACGAGGGTTTTAATCGTTCCCAACAAGAATCCCCACAAGATAAAAATTGTGAAAATATGTGTTTGGTCAAGTAATTCAAATCGAATTGCTTGTGTTTGATCATATTAGCCCAAGTGAGCTAATTTGATGTTTGAAATGAGAATTACATAACATGTATCAGGTGGATTGAATTTTTATGTGAATATATTCATGTTTATATATTTTCATGTTGATTAGACTGTATTGGAATTGACATACATGCATTCCATATGCACTGGAACACCCTAGGAATATAGGAGTGAGTGCATGAGGAGAGTCTAGAGAAAATGGTTCGGAGGGTAGTCTAAAAAATGTTAATTATCGGAGAGTAGTCCAAATTATAAATATTAATCGTCGGAGTGGCCCAATTGATATTCATCTAGAGGGTAGAACCATGTCAATAGTAGTACTAATCATCGGAGCGGCCTGATTGATATATACACATTTGAGGGTTGTCCACAAACAAAAAAATAATAATTTTCATACGAGGCTTAGGCGAGTGTGATGAAGTCGGTGAGGACTCGGGATCTGAGTTGGTCATGTAGACATTCAAGTAGGATCATGCATTTTCTTGAATGTATGTTTATTTTGGAACATTGCACTGCACTTAGGTGAAGAGTAGCCCACTTAGGGTGATTCCACTACTAAGCATTAGCTCACCCTGTCGAGGGATATTATTTTACAGTACAGAGCGTGTGAGGGACGGCTCGGCCCTAGAGATTGAGGATTAGAAGAAAGTCGGGTCAGGGCTTGGTTTATGCTGTATACGTGTATTGAAACTTCTAATTTTAGTATATGTATTGTGTAAGAGTAAAAAAATATTTGAACTCTTGTAACTATTGGATATAGTTGGATTCATAGTGGAAGGTAAGGATTTAGTATTGTTTACGGGCCCGCGGTCGCTTTTACTCTTCAGCTGGGACTATATCAAGACCGTTTGGGACATGTATATGCGTGCCTTGTATTCTGGGGCAGAGCCCCCCGTACAAAGGAGACTCCTCGGCCCCGATTCGTGAGAAATGCCCGGTCACCCGACATCCACGAAAGTGTTTCGCGGTTGATCTGCAGTCAACCCGACCACCGGGTCTCGTACGTCACAATGGCACACAAGGACAATTACTTAGTCCAAAAATCAGTCCCCAGACTGTCTGTAAACAGTCCCAAAATCTTAAACACACAGTCCCAAAGTCTTGGAACGGTTCACACGACCACTCACGACCTCACACAACCTAAGCCATTTGAATGGCCCATAAACAAGGATTAAACCAAGTAGGAGAAAACCCCTACCTCTTGAAATTTTTGTCAAAACTCCCCAACTCCGGTCTCCATGCAAAGCCCTTGCCGTGAGGTTGAACTCTTCCTCTTGCTCCGCCTGTAACCGCCGGTCCGATCGTCGAGAAATTTAGAGAGAAGGTGGAGTCTCTCGCTCTAAAACTCTCTCTTTTCAAATCTAGTTTGCCTTTCTCTCCCCCTCTCTCCCAACCGGTTGGGAGAAGATAGAAGTCAAGTGAGACGCTCCGCCCTCACTCGCCACTTCATTCACCCTAAGTGGCTTCTTGGATTACCTTTATCACCTTATCCATCTACCTTGGATTTCCCTCCAATCTTGTGTTGCCACATATCCATGTGGGTCCCACACTTGAGCTCAAGTTGACTGAATCTGCACCTGACACGTGGCACACAGTGAGCCACCCCAAATGCGCCAAGTATCCCACACTAGGCTCGTTGCCTCAAAAAACGTGCAAATTCCGACTGTCTCGGAATTCGATGAAATTTGATGTGGTAGCTAGATTTCGTGAGACGATTCCAACGGCGAAGTCCGTTTCATCATCCGAGATCTAGAAAAAATCCAGATTTTGAACAAATTTTACCGTTCTACCATTTTTCGAAAAATTCGGATTTTTCGAGGTTTCACATATAATCTGTACAATATTTAAGTGAGAATATCACAATTGTCTTTCACGATTCACAGTAAATCTTATCACCTTTTTTATTTTATTTTGTATATATATAATCTATGTTCCAAGATTTCAATGTATGCATTGAAATTATTCTCATAATTGAGAATTAGAAGGTAGAAATCAATGAAAGTTCCGAGATTTCCTTATATTTGTTCCGCCCCCTAACTCACTATATTTTAGGGGGAGAATTATTCACTTTTTGACCGCGTCATGTGCTTCCTTTGACAAATCAAATTAATTTTCAGTTTATAGACTTATTTTTAAAATATTCATAAAAATAATTTTTTAGCTTTTTAAAATCGTATTTACTAATCAGGTTTTTGTGATGCTCCCAAAACCGGGGTGTCTCATTGACAACCCAATAACTCAAGGGAATACTCGTGGATGTCGGGTAACCTGACACCACTCATTTAAAATCGGCAGTCTCCTTTGTATAGAATCTCTACCCAAAATATAACTGGCCCCAAATACCACAACAACCTCACTGCATTCATGCGAGCAAAATGGCCACTTTAGCCATCATCAATACTACAAAAATTATATCACTGATATTGCATGGTTCAAGAGCATTAAATCACTTTTATTTCAAACATATATTAAAAATATACAATTTAATACATGTTATACAAAAGTCTCTACCAAACTAATAACCCTGCCTTCTTCTAAAACGCGGCCTCTAGTGAGCATCGTCCTCCCGTACACTCCCTGTACCTGAAATAATGATCCCTCGACAGGGTGAGCAATGCCTAGTAGTGATAATTTCCAACATGGGCTACTTCCCTACCTAAGTGCAAATATGCCATGACAAACAATCACACCTCAAACAATTTCATGAACTCACTTGAATGTCTACATGCCTAATCCCACATGTCTTGAGTCCTCACCGACTCCCCACACATGCCTAAGCCAATGCGATAGAATACAGCTTCAAACAAGTTTTTGTTCTTGAAAACTTACTACCGATTTTCAAATTTATTTGACAAACTTCCGAGGCGACCTTGAAACTCGAAAATCTAATTTTATGAAAAAGGAAAAAATGGTAATTTCGGTCAAAATCCGGAATTTTTCTAAATCTCGGTTGACGAAACTGACTTCACCGTTGGAATCCTCTTACGAAATCTAGTTACCATGTTGAATTTCGTCGTATTATGAGACATTCGGAATTTCACGTTTTTCGAGGCACACATAGAGGAGGCTCGCACACACTTGGCTTCACTGGCGAGCGGCTCAAGAGGTGCCGCGGTCATGGGCGAATGGTCAAACATGAGCTCAAGTGGGCCCATGAGGACAAATGGAACCTTATGAGTGGATGGAAATCTAAGTTAGATGATATGGATAAGAGAAACTTCTAAGAACCAACGGGAAAGGACAAGTGGCACAGATGACTTTTCGACCTCAACTCACCAAACTGGCTCGAGGGAAAGGAAGAGAGAGAAAGAGAAAACGAGAAAGAGAGAGAAAAAAGGGATTTTAGAGAGAGAATCTCTACCTTCTCTCTAGATTTCCCGGTGATCGGTCCGATAAACTCCGGTGAGGCAAGAAACAAAGTCGCCCTACTTCGCAAGGGCTACATCGGGTACCGGGTTTTGGGGGAGTTTCTACAAACTCCGGAAGGTAGGGGTTTTCTCCTACTTGTTTTACTCTTTGGCTAAAGGTCATTTTAATGGATGGGTGTTAAGGTCTGGATGACCGTGTTTTCGGCTCCAAAAGATTTGGACTGAGTGAAGAAATCCCTAGAGTGGTTATGGACAGTCCACGGACTGTTTATGTGGCTTGTGTGATGTTGTGTTATTGCCATGAGTAAATAACATGTTGATTGTGATTTTGTGGGCAACCTCATGATGGGCTATCGATTTGTTGATTAGCCCATATGAGCTAATTTTGTGTTATTGCTATGAATGAATAACATGTGTAAGTTTTGTTAATATATGCATGCTTAGTATATTAATATGACCTATAGAATGTGAATTTAATGTTTGGTGTAAGTCATTGCATGAGCACTTAGGTGGGGAGTAACTCAAGTAGGAAAATTCCACTACTGCTATCGCTTCGCCACCCTCGCCGAGGAATATATTTATTTCGTGTACCGGAGGTGCACCCGGGATGGGATGCATTTGAGATCAGAGGTGAAGAAATGGCCAAGTTTCTACTTGTTTCCGGTATTTGTAAATTCCGAAAGACGATTCACTTTTGTGTAAATTGTAATTAAATACAATTGTAAACAAACTCCCTTTCTGTATAAGATATACATTTTGTGTTGTATGGATGTGTAGGCCCTATTTGGCCGTTTTACGCATGTATGGGACTCACCCTCCGAAACAATTCATGGGCCCCTCCGACTTGAATTGTTGGACAATCTCTCCCAACATACCCTCCTAAAATCTTCCGTTGAAATCTTTCATGTCATTTTTCCTTTTTATTTTCTTTTTCTTGTCATACCGCACTGACATTTAGGTCTCTAGTGGCATGAAATGATTATGCCAATCTAAAATATCCATGCTAATATATTTTTCTGCGTATATATTAACATAATTAAATTAACACAATTGATGTTATTCAATTCACAATCAATAACACCAAAATTAGCTCACATGAGCTAATTAACAAATCAAGCAATTCATTTTAAATTACCAAAACCACACAAAAATCACACCAAAATCACGTGAATGCTGAAACCCCAAGCTATAATCGCTCATGGCACACAATTAGGAATTTCTTCACTCGGTTCAAAGCTTTTGAGATTGATAACACGACCTTCCAAGCCTCAACAAATTCTCATCCATAAAATGACTCTTAGCCAAAAAATAAAACAAGTAAGAAAAGATCTCTACCTCTTAGAGTTGTCGGAACTCCACCAAATCGGTGTCCACGCGTAGCCCTTGCCGCGTAGAACAACTTTGCTTCTTGCTTCGTCGAGAACCGACGATCCGAACGGCGGGAAATCTAGAGAGAATGAGCTCTCTCTCTCTCTAAAACTCAAACCAGCCACCCACTGCCGTTTTTCCAGCTTTTTGGTGAAGAAGATCATTATTCTTCTTTGTTTTATTCTCATTAAACATTTCAAAAATTCTTATTGTGTCTCTTTTGTCTTGATTTTTGACACTTTGCACAATTTAGGCCATTCCTCCCATCCTCTCACTAATCATGCAACATGTGTCACATGAGTACATGTAGTAGGTGACTTTTGTCACATCACATGTGAAGGATCCCGACCCGGATTAACCTCATGAACCCGAGGGGACCTCCCGACACTCCAATGGATATAGAAACTTTTCCTTAAAACTGTCAAATAAAATCCATGGAGCGAACCCCTTTACAATCTTTAACATATCTTTAGAAAATAATGCGGAAGCGAAGTGATAAATTTTTTTTTTTTTTTTTCTTTTCTTTTGTTTTTTCAAACACTTGATTTTTCTCGTAAAATCGCGCCGTAGTTTCCTCTGCTTTTTCTTGACTTTCCCAAATTTACAAAACCCGATAAAAGCAAAAATTAAAACACTTATAAACTTCAATTTTATATTTCCATATTAGGACTTCGGCCCACAAACCCAATCAACACAATATACATACATATACATTTGTTTATTTCAAATCATCAAACATTCAAAAACCCTCTTAAATTCCATGCACATTTTTATCAAAGCATTTTGGGCTTGAGCCGGACTTAAGCCGACCGCCTACGTGACCCCATTCACCGAGGATCAAAGCCCACAGTTCTTTCAACTTTATACATATACATATATACATAACAAAATATTCAACATAAACACTATGCAAAATTATATATATTAATGAAATCACAATGCCGGCCTCATCACTCGGCTCGACTTCCATCGGCGACCGGGAGGGTCTCTTCTATCGAAGACCTGTCTCCTCGGTCCTCGAAATGTTTTGAAAACACATGGAAAAGAATGAGCTAAAGGAGCCCAAAGGAGTACATTTTCATTAAAATAACATTTTCAGTATATACCAAAATAATATATACTTATCCAACTAAAATCCATTTATACCTTAAACATTTATGCCTTAAACTTTCTTTCAATAAATACTTATACCATTAAAATCAATTTATGCTTTGAAACATTATGCCTTTAAACTTTCTTTCAATAAATACTTATACATTTAAAATCCATTTATGCTTGAAAGATTTATACCTTAAACTTTATTTCTTTCCCTTCTAATACATACTTATACAATTAAAATCCATTTATGCCTTAAACTTTCTTTCTTTCTTTCTTTCCTTCATGGAACCTGTGGAAATAAACACATCAATAAGGTACGGGACGGTGAGGGATGGGCCACATTCCAACACAACTAATTATGCTGCGGAGAAACTCACGCTTTGCATAGGGTTTCAATACAGCACCTTATCACGTGTAAGGATATTACTCTAGACACCTAATTCTCCCCGCTTAGTAACCCATAACCTTTACCCTAAATCCTTACACGCTTTAAGGCAATTCCCTACCGATATCACCATAATACTATATGGGGTTAGGGTAACCATCAAGAAAACATTTCTTCAAAATACATTTATAAATATATTTAAATCCTTACTTTATCATTAAAACACATATGCATTCTTTAAACATTTTTAAACTTTCATACCTAACATATGCATACATATTTAATACACATATAACATATGCATTGATGCAAGATAAAACAATGCAAGATAAAACATTTCCATATGCCTTAACATTTACATAAAAATTTACATTAAACTTTCAGTTTAACATTAAAACCATTCACTTTAAAAACTCAATTAAAATATCATTTCATCACGCTTCACCAAGCTTCAATCCCGCTTGCTTCCCAGCTGGAAGTTCCCTGCCTCGTCCGATAGTCCTTTTCACCTTTTCCAAGAAAATCAGCAATTACACATTAACCATAATTTCCATTTAATCCACCATAAACACTCATTCCTATATTCTTATTCCTCTAGGAATCTATTTTACTTAGGAATTGGAATCAATCCAATCGGATCATCCAAACTAAAGTTATGGCATTTTCATGCCAACTAGTCATTTTACCGATTTTTCTAGTGAGAGTTTGTATTACTCATTTTTTTCCGAGGTCTTGACTTCATATTTTGACACTATGTCCTTATACTCATTTAAATCTAAGGTGCTAAGGGTTCTATTCCAATTGAATCACCCACCCGGAGCACCTCAAACTCACTCTTACGTCCAGTTAATCTGCCAATTCTATGTTCAAAACTGAACCAGAATTTGGCTTGCATGGTCCTACTTGAGTAAATTCTTAGGCCAATTAGGATCCAATTTGGTGATACCTTATTCTTAAGTTTTGTTCTCCTTCAAGTCTATTTTACGTAGCCACTTAAATCACTCAAATCGGATCAAAATTGAGCAAGTTATGGCCAAAATACCAAAACTGGTCAAAACAGAAAACAGGACATTTCTGTACCGAGACTGCTGCCCAAAAATCATAGTTCAAAATGTATTTTTCTTCCATTTTTTCTTTCACTCTAAATGTCGCAATCTGATGCATTATACCCATTTCAACATAACACACACAATTCACTATCAAACCTCAACCCTTACTCACTTGATTTTGTCAAAACCCTAACCTAAACCATGGCTTTCTCAATTGATATTAAATTCAGCACCATTAAACCTTAAATACCATCAATTTAACATCCATACCAGAATTTAAGACATTAAGCATGGAAGAACATCAAACCTAACTTTCCCACCATGAAAACTTACTTGTTTCTTGAGTTTCTTTGGCTCCTCTCCTTGATTACCATGAAGATCACTTGAAAGCTTGAAAAACAAAAACTCACCTCCCCAACTTGGATTTCTCCTTTCTCTTCCCTCTTTCTCCTTTCTCCTTTCTTTTCTCTCTTTTCTCCTTTCTCTCCTTCTCATCGTGGTCTCACTCTATTTGGAACTTAAATCCTAATTTTGCTTTTAAATTCCAACTTTCCAAAATTACCCTTAAGTCAAGAATTCAATTGGTTATTGTAAGTGAATTACCCGCTAATCCAAGCCTCTCATAGGTCCATTTTTTATGAGACCAAGTCATTTACCCATTATTTAAATCTAACTTAGCCATTAAGAAAGATTTTGATTGGCTAGTACTATTAAATATCTCCATTATAGCGATTTTATCTCAGTTTAGCCTTTTCTTTGTTTTATATCGATTATATGTCAAAAATATTCTATGGTCGTCTATATTTAAATTTGAACATAAAATATTCTAACTAAATTCTTTACAATGAATTTCAGGCTCTGAAATCACCGAAATCGGATTTAAAATCATTAAAATCGGTAATCCGGACAATAGCGTATTATTACCCGAATTACGTTCGGATCACCTGGAAACTATCCAAACGGACTCCGTTTCACTTTATTTGGTTGATTGGTCTTTTATGATATATTACGGACATTTAATTTTGGCCCAATTTCCGAAAAATTTGGTATGACTCCAGATTCGGTCCAGAATCATATTCACCCAATCCTATTCTCTTCCCTAATATCGATTAGTGGCAAGACTGAAATTTCTTTTAAAATTCTTTTGCAAACCCCTCCATCAGGATATAATAAGAAAATCACTATTTCTTAGGGCATTCGGTTACAATTTTCGAAAATTCCACATCATGTCCAAATGACGTCCGGAGCGTTCTAAATTCTAAGCTACCCTCGTTTCTATCATTAGACCTCAAATCAGTTCAAAAACTACTATTATAACATTCAATCAGGTTGGGGTTTAATCACCCCTCCTTATAAAAATTTCGTCCCTCAGAAATTAAAAACATTCCGTACCCTCGTCAAAAGAGATTAGGGAATAATGCACTCTTCTCTGGCTCCTCATGCTCCCATGTAGCTTCTCTGCAGTATGACTCCTCCCACAATACCTTCACCGGCGGAATAGTCTTGTTGCGCGAGCATCTCGACGATTAGAGGATGCACTTTGGTTCCTCTTCGTATGTCAAATTCTCACAGTATTCCCTTTGGTTGCTCTGTCAATACATGAAGGGTGTTTAGTATGTACTTTAGAAGCATAGAAACATGGAAAACATCATGAATGCAATCGGGTCGGATAGCGCTCCAATCGATGTGCCACCTCTCCGATCCTCTCGACAGTGCATGTATTGATATATCGTGGACTCAGCTTTCCACGAATCCAAATCTTAATGCCTTCTATGGAAATCCTCAAAATACCATATCCCCTACCTCCAAACTCTCTAAGTCTCTCTGGCCGATTGTCCACGCAAATCTTTTAAATCGGTCTTGTGCAATTTGGTCTATCCCTTATAACTTTGATCTTATCACAAGTCACTTGAACAATTTCGGACCTACTAATTTCCCCTTTCACCTACCTCGTCCCAACGGTGGAGTTCGAACCCATTTCCGTCCACCTTAAAGAGCCTCATAAGGAGCCATACCAATGCGCGGGATAGCGGTATTATATGCGAACTCCATCCCGGTGAGTGTTCCTTTGGGGTATGATACATCTTCCGGGATTGCATGCCAAGCGGAGAATGGGCTTCCTCCATAATCTCTCTCCTCCCATCACCACATCGGAATTTTACATAACCTGCAATCCCATGACCATGGTACCATCCTCTCTCAATGACAAATCCCCTCGTTGCCCATACTCTACTTCACCTCTCAACTTCACTATCATGGATCCACGAGATGCGAAGCTCTCACTGTCTTGTCTATCAATCTGGAATGTACATGAAATGTAGCTATGATGCTCCTGAATTCTGGCTTCCAATATCACCTAAAGCTCTCGGGTCCACCATTAATTGGAAAATAGCACGATCTCATGTGAGACAAAGTACTCTCGAAATTCGCCTCACTCAAAAGACATCCCAGTTCGACATTAGCTTTTCTGGATTATTTTCGATAGTGCGGTCGTAGTCCTTAATCAACTCAAGCCATCTTTCTTGCCTTAGGTTTAACTCTTTTTGGGTGAAAATATATTTACGGAGCTTTTACTTAGTCACCGTAAAGATCCCTCACAGGGCCCTCCATATAAGTAATGCCTCCATATCCATGAGAGCAAATACTACAAGCTACTGGCTTCAATTCGTGTGTAGGATAATTCTGTTCATACTTCTTCAATTGCCTAAAGCATATGCAATCCTGTCATTACTGCATTAATACACAACCCATACCACCTTTAGAGGTATCCTGATACTTTGCAAAGCCATCACCTTTTGATGGAAGTGTAAGTGCTAGGCCCCGAGGAGTCAATCTCCTTTTCAGTTCATGAAACTCCTCTTGCCAAATGAGCCTCGACCATAAAAGCGGTTCCTCTCTTTCTTTGTCGAGTCTAGTCAAAGGTGCGGCTATCTTAGACATCCCTCGAAAGAACTTGCGGTAATACCTACCAAACCCATAAAACTCCTTATCTGTAACACTCGTGAGAGTTTCCAATTCAGTATAGCTTCGACATACGTGGATCACTTGAGATCCCTGCATAAACACTATGTGTCACAAAAGATGACCTTCATCGAGCCATGGTTCTGCAGGTTGCTTATATAACCGATGTTCCCGCAATGTTTGTAGGAATTATCCTCCGATTACTCTTATGTTCTTCTCCACTTTGCTGAATAGATGGAGTATATCATCAATAAACACGATAACAAGCGTCTAAGTAGTTGGAAAATCTGTTCATGAGATCCGCCAAGCGGTACGGGGGCATTCGTAAGTCGAATGGCCTGACTAGAAACTCAAAATGCCCATCTAGTGTTAAGATTACATCTTGGGAACATCCTCATCATGAGTCTCAACTTATCCAATTCACTTCCAATTAAATCAAGGCTCATGACAACATCTTTATAAGCCTTAAATCAAGCCCTTAGCATCCTTAAAGTGAAAAACCCATAATGCCCTTCACCTTAGTAAAATTACATTTATATCTTAATCAATTATTTCTTTACTTAAGACTTTAATTCTAACACATTCCATTAGGCATGTAATCATTCAATTGATTAAGAGTAGTGAAACTCAACTTTCCATACTTCTCTAAGGCGGTCCAAATCCTACATGTCACACATTCATAATTATTTCTTCAATTTCTTCATTTCTTTCAACCAAATTGCATTTGATAATTCATCCAATATCATTGATTTACTAAACTAAATCAAACCAATGCATTTCAATCAAACCCTTTCTTGGCCTAACCTCTCATCTCATTTTCTTCAAGGCTTTTAATTCCATTAATTTCATTAATTCCTTCAAAGCATTTCAAGTTATGTCATTTAAATCAATTAAAACAAATCAAACAACATCCACTTCATTAACGTAAAAAGTTATTCCTAACTTGACAATCCTTATAATATCATTCTTTCTTTTACCATTTCTTAGCAAAATCAACCTAGAATCATGTCAGATTTAGTAGCTAAAGCAATATAACTCAATTGAAGGTTTAGATAAATAATCCATAAAACCTAATTCGCCACATAGAACCTCCTAAACCCAGCATGACCAACCTCCGTTCATCCTTGACTTTGCGCGCTGTGGGATTTCAAACCATGCTCCTCTCATCCTAATTCACAGCCTACACTACCTGGGTAAATATTGTGTGTGGTGTCGGCTATTGTGGTCAAATCTACGGACTAAAACCTACGACAAACCTCTTCAAGCGACATTACTGGATTTTTTGGTTTCCATTTTATCTTTTATCATAGTTCAACTTTCATGATGATGCCGACTAGCTTCTGTGATATAACACTTGCATTTTCTTGGAATAAGGACCTCATATCCTACAATTGATTGTGCCTGATTATGTATAGATCATGCATTTTATATGTTAATCTATCCTTGAATCATCTTCTTCATCTTTTTTTTTTTTTTTCACAATCATCACGGCAGTTCCTCCAGTCTCCAGTCTCCCATGTCCTCATTATAATTATTTAAACCATTAGAACATTATCATTTCCATGTTGAGTATTATATGATTTTCATTCCATGAATAGACTCCCCATTTGAACAAGTCGATTTACATTACATTAATATTCCTCTCTAAGGTGTTTGATGATGGGTGGGACTCTACACATGCCTACAATTTCTTTTCCAACTTTATGATATTTTCCTCACACTATTCTCCTATCCTCCAAATGTAATCTTTGAATTAAAGTCGAGACTGCTTTGCCTAGACCTTCCAACTCAAAGATCTATTAGCCACCCTATAAATGAAACCTCGAGTATTTAAGATTGGGTAGATTTTTTCATAATACCTCGAGGAGCTCTCACGGTGTGATCGACTAAATGCCATTCTATTAATTCAAAATTTTACTATGTCTTATGTGCATATATGATTTTAAATCCATAACAATTATAAATTTAAATAAACAATTAAAACAATCATATGAAAATAAAATTTTTCAAATCTTTCTGCTTATTTTGGCTTAGTGGCTCAGTACCACGTTGAAGGATCCGACCGGATCGCCTCATGGGCAAGGGGACCTCTGGCATAATGGATATAGAAACTTTCCTTAAAGCGTCGAAATAAAAATCCATGGAGCGAACCCTTTACAATCTTTAACATATCTTTAAATAATAGACGAAGTGATAAAATTTTTTTTTTTCTTTTCTGCTTTTTGTTTTCAAACGCTTGGATTTTCTGAAAAAGTCTGACGGGGTTTCCTCTGTTTTCGGACTTTCCCAAATTGCAACCACGATAAAAGCGAATTAAAAACACTATAGCTTCAATTTTATACTTCCATGTGGTTTAAATCTAGCAATCAACACAATATACAGCCATATAATTTGTTTACTTCGATCATCAAAACATTCAAACCCTCTTAAATTCATGCACACATTTTATCAGCTTGTTTTGAACTGAACTGAGACAACGGAAGACCGCCTCGTACCTCATTCAAGGGATTAAAGCTACAATAGTTCCTTTTCAACTTTATACATATACATATATACATAACAAAATATTCAACATAAACAATATCTGAAATTATATATACAATAAATCACGATTAATTAAATCTCATCAGCTCGGCTGCTGCCTTTGGAGGTCCTCTATCGGCGCACATCCACAGGTCAAAATGTTTTGAAAACACGCTGGAAAGAATAACGACTAAAAGGCCCAGTGAAATTCTTCGGCTATTAAAATAACATTTCAAGTATATACCAAAATAATATATGTATCCAACTAAAATCCATTTTATACCTTAAACATTTTATGCCTTAAACTTTCTTTCAATAAATACTTATACCATTAAAATCAATTTATGCTTTGAAACATTTATACCTTAAACTTTCTTTCAATAAATACTTATACATTTAAAATCCATTTATGCTTTGAAACATTTATACCTTAAACTTTATTTCCTTTCCTTCATACATACTTATACAATTAAAATCCATTTATGCCTTAAACTTTCTTTCTTCTTTCCTTTCTTTCCTTAGTGGAACCCGGGAAATAAACACACCGAGCAGGTTTCGGTCTTGACGGTGAGGGCGGTCACATTCAGTCATAGCTTCACTATCTTTGGGAGAGAACTCGCTTTACGCATGAGGTTTCAGATCCATAACACCTTATCACGTGTAAGGATATTGCTCTAGACACTAATTCCCTCCCTCGATTTAGTAACCTATAGCACCTCTAAATCCTTACACGCTTAGGTACCTCGACCGATATCGGTCATATGAGTCCTTATAGAGTTGGGTAACCATCGATGTAAAACATTTCTTAAAGCCATTTATAATACATTTAAATCCTTTTGCATCATTAAAAACACATATGCATTCTTTAAATATTTTAAAACATTAATACCTTAACATGCATACATATTTAATACACATATAAATATATGCATTGATGCAGATAAACAATACAAGATAAAACGACTCCATGTACCTTAACATTTTACATAAAAATTTACATTAAACTTTGGTTTAACATTAAACCATTCACTTTTAAAACTCAATTCTCAAAATACCATTTTTCACTCACGTTCCTTTATAATCCCATACTTCCCGTTGAAGTTCCGATTCCGATCGATGGTGTTTCATTTCCAGAAAATCACAGAATTACACATTAACCATAATTTCCATTTAATCCACCATAAACGCTCATTCCATTAACATTCTCTGGAATCTATTTTTACTTTTAGGAATTGGAATCAATCAATCGGATCATCAAACTAAAGTTATGGCATTTTTCCTTTCAACTAAGTCCCATTTACCGATTTTCTAGTGAGAGTTGCTATTGCATTTTTCCGAGGTCTTAGCTTCGTATTTTGACACTATGTCCTTATACTCATTTAAACTAAGGTGCTGGGTTCTATTCAATTGAATCACCAATTTGAGCACGAAACTCACTTCTGTCAATAACCAAGTAATCTATGTTCCACTTCAGACCAGAATTTGGCTTGCACATGTCCTCTTTGATGAATTTTTTGACCACTTAGGATCAGATTGGCGATACCTTATTCTTACTGTTCTCTTCAAGTCTATTTACAGTAGCCACTTAAATGCTCAGTCATGGATCAAAATTAATTAAGTTATGGCCAAAATACAAAACTAGTCAAAACAGAAAATAGGACATTTCTGTGCAGGACTCTTAAATTGACCAAAATGTGTTTTCTTCATTTTTCTTTCACTCAACACTTAAATCTGATGCATTATACCCATTCAACCTGCCCCACACACAATTTACTATAAGCCTAACCCTTACTCAGCAGTTTGTCAAACCAACCTAAACCATGGCACTTCTCCAATTGATATTAAGTGTACCATTAAACCTTAAATACCATCAATTTAACATCCATACCAGAATTTACAGACATTAAACATGAAACATCAAACCAACTTTCCACGCCCGCGAAAACTTACTTGTTTCTTGAGTTCTTTCAGTCCTCCCTTGATTCTAACAGAGATCCTTGACTTGAAAAACAAGAAAACTCACCTCCCCAACGGATTCTCCTTTCTCGTCCTCTTCTCCTTTCTCCTTTCTTTTTCTCTCTTTTCTCTTTCTCTTCTCATCTGACAGTCTCCTCTATTTGGACTTAATCCTAAATTTTACTTTTAAATTCCTTTTAAAATTGCCATGAGTCAAGAAATTTCAATTGGTTATTGTAAAGTGATTACATAATCAAGCCTCTCGCGGTCCATTTTATGAGACAAGTCCATTTACCACATTGTTTAAATCCTAACTTGCTTCATTAGAAAGATTTTGATTGGCTAGTACTATTAAATATCTCCATTACTGTGAGATTTTATCTCCGTTTAGCCTTTTCTTTGTTTTTATATCGATTATATGTCAAAAATGTTCTATAGTGATCTATATTTAAATTTGAACATAAAATATTCTAACTAATTCTTCATTATGAATTTGAGCGCTCACGAAATCATGTCGGTTAAAATCATTAAATTGTTGTCCAGGACAATAGCGTGTGTACGAATTACGTTAGGATCACTGAAACTATCCAAAACGGACTCAGTTCACTTTATTTAGGTTTAATTAAATCTTTATGATATATTACGGACATTTATTATTTTATTGATTTAGAAAAATTATTGTGTTTCAAATTCCCAGGTCGAAATCACTATTCTTAAATCTCCTATTCTCTTCATATCAGTTTTTCAAAGTCACCCAGGAACTAGAAATTTCTTTAAAATTCTTTACAAACCTCCATCAGGATATAATAAGAAAAATCTTCTTCTTGTGAGGCATTCGGTTCGATTCAAAATTCCACATCATGTCCAAATGACGTCCGGAGCGTTCTAAATTCTAAGCTACCCTCGTTTCTATCATTAGACCTCAAATCAGTTCAAAAACTACTATTATAACATTCAATCAGGTTGGGGTTTTACAACATGTCTCTCACGAGTCGTTTTGGCACGGGCCCATTTCAGCGATGAAATTCAGCTGTCTCGGAATTCTATGAGATTTCGAAGTGTTGAAACTGAATTTGGTGGCTTGATTCGCGTTAGAGTCGTTTAGTCATACGAGATCTAGAAAATTTCGGATTTTACCAAATGACAATTTTACCATGCGAAGAAAATTAAATTTTCACGGGTTTTCTGGTTTAAAGTTAATTTTCAAAAAGCAACATTTTAAAGTAAATATGATTTTAGATTCAGTGCAAACCGTAATTAGTGAATGCGGTTTTAAAAAGCAAAATATTACTTTGCAAATATTTGAAAAAAGTCTATATATATTATTATTTTTTAAAATTGAATTAACATATTAAACAAGCAAAGTCTAATATATCCCAATCATATATTATAATATTAATTATTTTAAATCTATATATTAGAAAAATAGATAATAAAACATGATTTTATGAATAAATCGCATTTATAAATCTGGGTATTAAACTAATTGCAAAAAAATTAAATAAAATTTTAGATTAATTTGGACCCAGAGCCGGTAACCACAAATCAAAATGGATCAAGACTAAGTTAACTTCAGTTTTATTATAACCTTAAATTTTAAAATCAAATTCTTCAAAGAAATTTGACTTAAAGTGGACTTGTCCATCAATTTAATCCATTGAAACATATAATTTGTTTCCCTCACCTTAAACATCTACGCATACATGATGACATTGCTCTCTTTGACAAACACAAACCCAACTCTCTCTTTATTTGTTTCTCTCTTATGGGTAGACCTTTGACGAGGAGTCGTATACACCTCTGTTCCAGCTTATCATTCTTTTTTTATTCTGCCCCCTCTGATTTTCCCCTCCATATTTTAGGAAGTGTAATAGGTTTCAATTTCAACTTCTAGGGAAAGCGTCAAAGATAAGACCGGCGTGTTAATCACGTGGGAGACTTTTTCTCCTAAAGTCTTAACATAGATTTGTTAGAAACTTTCAAGATTTTCTCCCTTTTTTTTTTTAAATTTTATTTCTCCCATTGCTTTTGATTCTTTAATAATAATAACTTGGTTTAATTTTAAACACATTGTAGAATTCAATCATGGGTTGAAAATTATGGTTCTACCCAGTCGGACATAATAAGTGGGAAGACTTTAGGCATTTGCTTTGTTGTCTAATAAAAGTGTGTCATGAAACTATATTCTTTAAGAAAATTAATTTAGTGGTTTCTTCTTTTCTTCCATATATATATATATATATATATATATATATATATATGTGCAAGCCATGAAAAAGAAATTAAATTTTCAAAAATAGTAAAAATCGGTAGATTTTATCATTTTCTTCAAGTATGGATAAAACATCTGGAAAATTTCTAGATCTCGGATGACAAAACGGATTTCATCATTTGAATCGTCTCGTGAAATCTAGCTATCCAGTCGAATTTTGTCGAATTATGAGACAATCGAAATTTTCACATTTTTTGGGGTGACGAGTATCCGATGTACCAAAATAAAAAACGAGATTTTTGAAAAAAAAATTGGAAGTTGGCTAATAATTTAAAGAAAGTTTGTATAAGATAATTTAGACAGGCAAGAGACAAAATAATTTATTTCGGGACAAAAAACGGGTTAGAACGAGGGGGACAAGCGAAGCGACGTGAGCCATATATCAAGGCATAAAGGGTAAAAAAGTCTCCTTTTGCGAGATCTCCCATTTTTGGGTTGGAGAGAAAAGAAAAAAAAAACTCCTTTTTTGATCCTGAGTTTTGTCGATCCGGAAATTCATCATTAAAACAGTTAAATCTCTTCACGTGGCTACGTGTGATTAAAACACAGATTTCAGAAATTCAGCGGCAAGTTGAAATTAAGGTTTCGGGTTTAGGAAGTGTCCATGAGACTTCTCAAAGTTTTCTTTCGCTCCAAGAGATAAGGATCCTTTTATTTATACGTATAATACATTCATGAAACAAATCATATCGATCGGACATAAATAATAAATAAAATTATAGTTATCAGCATATTACACAACTATAATTATATGTAATTCTAGTCATTATAAATTATTAAATTTGTAGGTTTTGTCAAAATTTATTTATACTATTAATCTGAATAATGTGCATCATCCACCTTTACGGCGAATTTTTTTATCGTTACATTTGTTGAGTTTAAACCAACCAAATTATTTTCTTTTCAAAAAAAAAATTGATCATACAATCAATTGCTGGATATTTTGTTTGATAGTGCATATGTGTAGCTTATACAATTTCTTTGTTGATGTGAGATTAGTTGGTCTCAGGATCTGACTCATTTGTACGTCAAAGCCCATCTCAAATCTCTCTCTTTACTACCGCATTTATGGACTACATGGTAAATTTATCAGGCCCAAATTCAATACCGCTCTCTGAAACCGGCCTTCATGGGCTATCACCGGACGGGGTTTAGGACTTGCTGGACTTCAGCTGTTTTATACTCAACTCCAACCATTACTGTTTTTATATTATGTTATTGTATGTTCTTTATATATATGAGAATATAAAATATAGGGACCATATAATTGGAGAGAGCAAATATTCCCTTGTGTGATATCGTTGGCATGGTAGTTGGTGCTAAGCATTCTGCTTGCGTCTGGAGTTAAGGTAAGCCTCACCCTCCCTCGTCTTAATTAATGGGTTTGGTTTGGGTTTTTTATTGCCCTAGGGGCTGTTTGTGCCCTCCCTAAGGGCTGTTTGGAAAATTAATGAGTTATGAGAATAGTGCCCTATTTTGATCCTATATGACCCGATTTGGGACCAGTTTTCGATTGAAAAGAGATAATTTGGACTAGTATCTTCAGGAAATTGGCCCTAATCTGAGAACTTTATATTGGGCTTTTGAATCACCCAAATTGGACATCCTCTTAAAGTTATGGTCTGTTTTCCGGAATTTGCCATGGTTGCCCTGTTTTCAGAGTCGAACCCTCCGTCACAGGATTTTGGGACTGCTTTTCGGCTAGGAAAAAAGTGAAGAATTTGGACTAGTATTCTTTAAGAAATTGTAGATATATATGATAACTTGATGTGGGCTTTTTGAATCACCCAAATCGGATATCTAACTCAATTTATGGTCCATTTTGGAGCTAGCACAACAGAAGTGTTTTAATAGTTTTTATTGTCTAGATTTTGGGACTGTTGGGGCTAGTTTACAGTTGAGTTCAGACCTGTATGGTATATTATGAATGGCCTATTGTGGTTTGTTTTGTGGGCATCTTTGCGCACTGGTGGTCCTAAGGTTTAAACATGTCATTGTTTGAATTAGGTGATGTTGCTTGTTGGTAATTGATTAGAGTCAATTTGTGTGTTCTAATGGATTGACATGTAGTGTGTTTGTATGAATAAGGTCATTGCATGACTTGTCTATTAGCTATTTGTGGACATGTTGTATCGCATCTCGAGACCCTAGGGATAAAATGTAGTCATTGCTTAATTAGGTATTAAACTGTGAATGTCAGTAATATACATTGCATAAATATGTTGTGAATTGTGTGGTTATTTGGAAATTCTGTATGTTAATTGATGTAATTGTCCTGATCATGAGTGATATGCATGGTAGAGTTGTCCATAGCATCCATCCTTATATGTGACGCAGTATATAAATAGGCAATGACATATTGCTTTGCATTTTGTGCATTAGGACCTTCATGAAATGGGTGTGCGCCATAGTTTTAAATGTTTATCATTCTTGGTAAATGGGTGGTGAAGCTCAATATATCGGGACTATATTCCATGGAGTTCCACTGTTTATAGGTATGAAAAGGAAAATCAGT
Source organism: Tetrastigma voinierianum (assembly GCA_016808115.1). Taxonomy (NCBI): domain Eukaryota; kingdom Viridiplantae; phylum Streptophyta; class Magnoliopsida; order Vitales; family Vitaceae; genus Tetrastigma; species Tetrastigma voinierianum. The sequence goes on along the minus strand of JAEQBH010003395.1, from coordinate 37,390 downwards.
GTGTTGGGAAAAAAAAAAATGACAAAATGCCTATCTAGATTGCCGGTTGAGACCTTGATGCATGGGCCGGAAAAAGCCTAGAATTGATTTTTCTTGGAAGGAAAAATGACAATTTTTCGGAATTCTTTCCAGGTCTCGGATGACGAAACGAACTTCACCGTTGGAATCGTCTTGCGAAATCTAGTCACCTAGGCAAATTTCGTTAAATTTCGAGACGGTCGGATTTTTATGAATTTCGAGACGACGGGTGTCGAGTGGACCCCGAAAACGAGATTTTTAGAAAAATCTTGAAAAATGTCAAATATTTAAATAATGTTCATTTAAGATAGATGGAGAAACGGAATGAAATAAATTGTTTCAGGCGAACGGACCAGGAAGCGTGACATTATAGCGTGTGAGCCACGTGTCTCATCAGAATATCTAAAAAAATAAAGAAATATCTCACAAAGATTTGGTCTAGGACCAGCATTGGAGAGAGAGAGGAGAGAGGAGCGAGAAGAGCAGCCTTTCTCCAGCGATTTCCTTTGAGTTTGCGAGTGAACTCGGCGGGCCGAGAAGTTCAGCCCAGTATATGAGAGCTACGGCGTGATACGAGAATCACAAGATTCGTAAAAGTCAGGTTTGGGTTTCATAGAAACTGAAAAGCGATGTCTGGAAATCATGCAAATTGAGGTAGGGTTTTATCCTGCTGAGTTTAATTTCTATCTAGGCATGTGTGGCTTTGTGTGTGTCAAAGTGGAGAATGCTGTCCAGTTTTTTTCCTCTGTCCCCGTGACTGAGTTTTGACCATAACTTGGCCATCACTCATCCGGATTGAGTGATTCCAATTTTTGGATAAACTAGACTTATAGGAAAACATATCTCCTTGAAATAGGTCTATCCAAATTCCGACCCCTTTGGACTTAGAAATGCATTCAGAGTGGACATGTTCGAGGCGGTTTTTCACCTTCATTTTGAGACAAACTGACTGAGTTTTGGCCATAACTCATCTGAAATGAGTGATTCTAATTTCTGTCTAAACTAGACTTATAGGATAACACATTTCCTTGAAATAAGTCTATCCAAATTCCGGCTCCTTTGGACTCAATCATTCGAGGGAGATATGTTCAAACAATTCGGTTTTGTTTGCAACCCAGAGTAGTCCCGGTTTGTTTAGGACTATATCTTGAGTTGGGATCCGATTTGGGTGAGATTCCAGTTGGAGAAAGAACCCACAAGAGCAATATCTTCAAATGAGCACAAAAAAATGGTGTCAAATTATGGATTAAGACCCCTGAAATCGGGTATCACAGACTGTTTACAGTGTAAGTAGAGTAAACTTACCAGTTTTGAATGAAAAGACCATAACGTCTTCGTCCGAACTCCATTTCAGGTGTTCTTAGACTCTATGGAAAGCTCATTAGATCTAAAGAACCTAGCCCGCTATCTTTAGGAAGGGTAATTTGTATCCACAACCTTTCTGAAAGTTGGTGTTTTTACCAAGTGTGCAGGTGGGACATAGGGGTCATTTCCTATTTGTTTGCCTCCAACTTTGGACGACCTTATACTCCGTCGAATACGTTTAGGGTGTTTCTTAGACTATATCGACCCATTGAGTCAAGATTCTTTATGTTCTTATGGAAGGCAGTGGATGTCCTAACCCTTGCGGCAATTGTGTCTTAAAGTCACGAGGTTATTTGGTTGTGTCGATGTGAATAAATTTGGGTTTGACATGACCTTTGCATAATGGCGTAACATGAGCTATTGTGACGGATATGAATTTCCATGGGTTAACTAAGGAGGCTATATGACATTGCTTTTTGAAGTCAGCCTTATTGATGAATGCTAACGCCATGATACTCTGATATCTGAGATTGACTTAAATGTATGGAACATATGCTTCCACGATATATGTTGCATGGTACTTGACATGAAATCTGATTGATTAGAATGTTCATGTAGTGTGCATCATACATGTAACGCGGTAATTTGCGATGACATTAGCATTGCATATACGCCGGGACATCAACATGTGGGTGTGTGTGCATGGATTAGTCATTCATCATCGGTGTTGATGAATGGGTGGCAAGCTCTATACTTTGGAATGACGTCAATAGATGTCTCGGTTTGAAACAAAAATAAATATATAAATAATGTGTTGAAATGACGAGAGGGATCGTTAACTTTATAGGTGAAAATCTGGAACATGGTGCAAGAGACCGCGGTGTGATCAAAATTTTGTTACCCAAGAAAGAGATTACGGTCATGTTTATCAGACTTTGCATTGTGTGATGAGTCGGGATTGACTTGGGATTTGTGCCCGCTGGCACTTATTGAGTAATGGAGCGGTGAAACCGACCATGGGTCATCATTAATATCGGTGTGGTTGTCACATTTACGGCCATGCATATGTGAGGCAGTCGGTGAGTGATTTCGAGATATATTACTCAATGACATATTGAGTGATGGAGTCGGCGAGGGCTCGGTACATGGGGCATGGTGAGTCGAGTCTCATTCATGGCATGTAGACATTTAGGTAGGCATGTGTATGTTACACTTAGATGTGTGTTTGATTGTGAGACCATTGCATGTGCACTTAGGTGGGAGTAGCGCGAAGATTATCCTTCTTATTTTCCTCCGCCCCATCATTAGGACCACATTTAGGTGCGAGGATAGTTACGATTAGTTGCGCTCCTTAAGTCGGGATTGAGAAGAAAGCGGGATTGTGGCTTTGATATATTTGTAAATATATATGGGTTGTATTTATTTATTATAAAGTGATATAATTTAAACTCTTATGGATGACTATGGTTTACTAATAGTCATGTGCTTATATGTTTGAGTATGGATAAATGGGCCCACTACGTGGCCATTTTACTAATATGTGGACCCGGTGTCTGATTGGTTTTGATAATGTTGGTCATGTTGCATGTATTGCCGCATGTTGTATTTTGGGTAGAGCTCCCCGTACAAAGGAGACTTTGCCCGATTTTCGTTAAATCATGGGTCCCTAAAAAGGGGACATGATGGTGTGATGTCGGGTTACTGTATCCACGAGTATTAACGAGGTTGTGGGTTTGTTAGCGGGGACCTGGGATAGGAGTGTCTGACGGTATCAAGCATTCAGCGGTTGCACCAGGAGCTCGAATGTGGGTATCACACAAGTATGGTCAACGATACTAGCTCGTCTCGACTATTATCAGAGTCTAGATTACTGCAATCTTTGAGGATAGTAGACATGGTCAAAAGTCTTGCATTGTTGTATTGTTGCGTGTTTGTGTGTAACATCTTAATGATAATATTGAGTGATTTGTGAATAATATACATGAGTGGATTATGAACACAGGTTGAAAAACATAACCTTGGGGTTAGGAAAACAAAATGAACATGATAGTTCGGGAACGTGTGTATTAAGTGTTTTAGCATTGCGCAACAGGAAAAGGGATGAGCGATTGTAGTTCATGATGTTGATCTAGTAATTAGTTTGGCGTATCCTACTAGTTAGATTGAGATAGAAATTTGATAACTCTATCGCTGTTGTGCGTGTAGATGACTAGGAGGAAGGATGTAGCCGATTGGTGGCGAAGATAATAACCACGACCACTTAGACTTTAGGTAATAGACGTTCATAAGAGGTTATTTGTTACTCGATTGCTACCCTTATGCGGCGAGGTGTTGTTTGCTACCGCCCTTTGGTTAGTGCGATTGGGAACCAAGGGGGGTCAAGTAACCTCTAGAGGTTTGAGGCACATTATCCTCCGGCCCTCAAGGGGGAAGGAGACCCGATGGTGGCGGGTCGTTGTTTCCGATTAGTCGGAAAGGATATGGCACTATAGTCTGTATACGAGGCGTCAGTGCATTTGCTACCATTGCATGAACTGGTTGCGGTGGGCAGGGGAGGGATGAGTAATATTTGGGTTTGGGCGTATCCTCACGACCTTACATGGGAGGAGGGGACTCGATGGTCAGTATAGCCTTGGCCATTGGAGGAGGAGTAGATGACACACGGAGCATCCGAGATATGGGTGCTAGTACTAAGAGGAAGGAGAATCAATCTTCTTCTAAGATATTGTTTGATTATGGTGCATCGCATTCTTTTATGGCTGCATCTAGTGTGGATGTTTTGGGTTTAGAGGTAGAGACCTTGGATGTTTGTTATACATAGTTCTCCACAAGATTCAGGTGAGGATTGATCGAATGTCGAGATTGAGTTAGAGATCTTAAGTTACTCCGCAGGTGGACTAGGTGATGGATATGGGATTTTGATGTCATTCTTGGCATGGATTGTTTGACGGCACACCAAATCGTCATTGAATGTGATAATAAGAGGATTCTGCCTACACAGGACCAGTGATCATGTGCTGAATTTTCAGGAGGAAGCATGATGCTTTACCCGAGATGGTGCATGACTCGGATGGGGTGGATAGTTTGATGGGTTGGCTAAAAAGCCTTGCGGCAGAGGAGACGGGTGAGACGGGGTGGATCTATCTCGGGTAGTTTTGTGTGAGTGCGAGGATGTTTTTCGGATGGCTGGGATTACCTCCGCTGGGATAGACTTTGTTATTGAGTTACCACAGTACGTGGCCCATTTCTATGACTCCTCATAGGATGGCATAGTTGAGTTCCATACGAGGGCTGTTGAACAAAGGGTTTTATTAGGTAGGAAGCACTTCACCTTGGGCGCTCGGTTATGCATTTACCTTGGAAAGGAGGTCAAAATTCGAGGTGGAATGACAGCCTAGAGGTGGCATTCAAGGAATTGAAAAGGAGGCTTACTACATCTCCTATTCTGATAGTCCCGGAACAGAGATTGAGGTACATGGTATATTGTGATGCCTCGGAAAGGACGGCAGGATGTGTGTTACGTGTAGTCGAGAGTGGTAGCTTATGGTTCAGTGATTGAAACGCGAGCGAGAATTACCCTACGCGTGACATGGAGTTGGCAGCTATAGTCTTCGCTTTGAAGATATGGCGCCACAGTACCATCCTGGTAAGGTAAATGTGGTAGCTGATGCACTCAGTCGAAAGTCATGGGGAGTATTGGCTAGTGTGGCTTCTCGGGAGTGGTTGATGCTTCCCGAGCGTAGGCGGTTAAACTACGATCCACAATGAAACGGACCGAGGGTGTTTTGAGGAGTTTAGTTGCTATGCTTCCCTCTTTGAGTAGAGTGATTGAGTCCCAGGGCGGGGCCAGAGATATTAATGTCTATCGAGGGGATCGACTACGAGGCTGAGTATGGTGGCCGAGGGCTGGGCTATGCACACCGCGAATCGTGGTTACCGATTTATAAGGGGCCGGATTGTGGTTCCCCGATTAGTAAGCGAGAGGAGATCGCCGGGAATTCCATTGTTCTCGTTTTGCGGTGCATCGAGTGAATGCGAAGATGTATCATGATCTTCGTCGCGGTATTGTGGAGGCGGGATGAAGAGACCACGTTGGGGACTTGTTCGACGATGTCTGCGTGTCGACACACATTAAGGTTGGCGTGAGGCTAGCAGGTAACTCCAGCCATTGGAGGTAGCGGAGTGAAAGTGGGAGCATATCACGATGGATTTTATGACTCACTTGCCACGAACATCGTAGAAGCATGATGCGGTGTGGGTGATAGTGGACCGTCTTACTAAGTCGACACATTTTCTGGTTGTGAGGATGACCTTCACACTTGAGGAATTATGCAAGTTATACATACGAGAGATTGTACGGTTGCATGGAGTGCTAGTCTCCATAGTATCGGATCGAGATCCTAGGTTTACGGCTCACTTTTAGAAGAGTTTCTAGAGAGCCATGGGGACACAATTGATGATGAGCACTGCTTTTCATCCACAAACAAATGGTCAGTCGGAGAGGACCATACATGTTTTAGAGGACATGTTGCGAGCATGCGTCCTGGATCTCAAGGGTAGCTGGGAAGAGCATTTTCCCTTGGTTGAGTTCGCCTATAACAACAGTTATTAAGCGAGTATACAGATGGCACCCTATGAGGCATTATATGGGAGGCCATGTCGATCTCCGATTTGTTGGACGGAAGTGGGAGAGAGCTCCACCATTGGTTCGGAGTTGATTAGAGTCACCTCTGAGAAGGTGGATTTGATACGGAAGCGTCTTCTATCCCGGGGGTCCCGTTGACCACCAGTCAACCTATGGAATTCTTGTGGATTTCGAGTTACCCGATACTACATGGTTGTGTCCCATTTATCGAGATCCATATTTCCACAAAAAAATCGGACAGAGTCTCCTTTGTTTGGGAAGCTCTACCTAACATACAACCTGTATAACAGTAATCCATAAGAGTTTATTTCAACAATCTTATACAGAACATATATTAAAACTAGCTTGTTCTAATATAGTTTACCCGACACACCACCTCGTCGTCGCTAAGGACCCATTCATTCATATTTAAATAAAAAATATGAAAATTAACAGTTAATGACAGTCCATAAGAATCTGATCATGGCCCTCTTACCATAATTACATACCCGACACACGTGATCTGCCCCATCTTGCTTCACCCAAACACACGTGATTTATTATTATTTTATACAACCGTGAGTCTCGATTTTGGACGTTGTCCCATTTCCGAGCTCACCACTCATTCACCAAGAATGGTGAATAACAGTACCATGCACCCACACCCGACTCGACGCGATGTGACGTGCATATGAAATGCATAATGCTAATGCATTCTCCTTCATGTTACATGTATATATGAGTCTTTACATGAAACATTAATACACATGGACAATTATAATTTTTACATATAGTTGCATCCATACAATCCCACGTTAGTACATCATTAAACTTGCATCAACATAATTCTCACACATTTGCATGTTATTCCACTTAAAAACCATAACACACAAAATGGCCCCGAATCTCGGACCCACATAATCTGAGGGCACCTCTTGGTCCTCCACGGTTCGTCAAATTATGGACCTGCAAAAAAAAACACAAACTCAAAGACATTGATCTACGGGATCAAATCAAACCGAACTTAGTCGAAACTGCCCAAAAAACAGTCCTAAAATTTTTAACTGGGCATGCGAACACGATCCCAAAAAATTCAGCCGGAATTTGTCCAAAAGCAGTCAGAAATTCAACCCGAGCTGTCAGAACTTGGAGTCTAAATTCCCTACGCTCCAATCAAAATTTGGGAACTTAAATTCTGACTCACGGCCTTTAAACCAATCCCAAACATTAAATATGGCCTTTACGCTAAAAATAACACAAGTAGAAAAATTCCACCTCTATGGAGTTTGTGAAACTCAAGATTTTGAAACATCCCACGCGTAACCTAAGCTGCGTGGATCAACTTTGCCTTTAGCCTCGATGAAAACCCTACGATCGATTCCAGTAAATCAGAAAAAGTGAAAGAAGACAAATAAAAATAAAAATATCTCTCCTCTTTTTAGATGCTTCTTCCCCCTTCATTTGGATAATTTTCATTTTATCCTTTTTTTTTAATTATTATTATTATTATTATTTTGGATACTTGATTCATATTAACTCATTCGGTCTGTTTCTATCTTGAAAATTTATTTCTTTTCGAGTTCCTTTATTTTAAATAAACTTAGCTGAGCCATTTCTGAACCTTAAAGTTTGCCATTAAAAATCTCATCTCTGAATTCATTGGCTGACTTATTACCTGAAAATCATAAAATATTCGCTTGTCACCGAGTCGACGAAACTTTTAAGATTATTTAGATTTACGTGAGACCAGTGCGGCGCGATCCGTTCGTCATCCGAGATCTAGAGAATTTTCCTAAGCTTCCACTGAACCATTATGACAATTTATTATTATTATTATCATTTTCCATTTTTTGAAAATTTCTAATTTTCGGGTTTTCATTCTTCCCCGCCTTGAATTTCGTCCCAAATTCACATCTGCTTACACAAACACATGCATGCGTGTATTCTAATGCAAACATTAGACCCGCACCTTAAGATCCTCCATATAGGAAAGGATATGTGGCGCGTATTGTGTCCTCGCGTTCCCATGTTGCTTCCTCCACTCACCGGTGTTATCCGACACTTTACTAATAACGCGGTCTTGATTGCAAAACCTTATCACGGCTATCTAAAATCGCATTGAATTTTCGGCCGAAGGTCCCATAAGTGTCGATAGTAATCTCCTAATCGCTCATGAGTTGGATTTGGAGTATATTTCAGACATGGGGCGTGGAACACCTTATGGACAAGCCCGATAAACTCGGTGGTAGCGTAGCGGAATGTAAGTGTCACCACTCCTACCGAGTTCCTCGAAGGGCCCAATTTACCTCGGCGCTAGCTTCCCTTACTTTCCGAATCTGACCACTCCTCTCTTAGGCATCACCTTCAAGAAGATGTGATCACCCACCTTAACTCTAGAGGTCGACGCCGTCTGTTAACGTAGCTCTTCTGCCGGTTTTGAGCCGTAAGAAGGCGCTTCTGTATCAAACACACCTTCTTTGAGGTGTCTCTAATCAGATCCATACCAGTGATGGAACTCTCTCCCACCTCTGTCCAATAAATTGGGGATCGACATGGCTTCCCATATAAGGCCTCATAGGCTGCCATCTAAATACTCGCATGATAAGCTGACTGTGTGAGGCGAATTCCACTAAATTAAATGCTCCTTCCGGCTACCCTTGAGATCCGGACATGCCTGCTTGACATATCCTCTCAGTGACCATCTGTGCAGGATGAAATGCTGTGCTCAACGACAACTGTGTCCCCATGGCCTTTTGGAAACTCTTCCAACAGTGTGCCGTAAATATGGGATCCCTGTCTGATACAATAGAGACTAGCACTCCATGTAGCTGGACAATCTCACAAATATATAGCGCGAGTTCACACCAGGTATGAAGGTCATCTGCGCTAGAAATTAATGCCCGACTTAATGAGCGGTCCTATAATCCATATGGCATCATGCCTCCGTACGATTAATACGTGGCAAGTGGTACAAAATCTATCGTGACATCGCTCCCCACTTCCCACTCGAAGGCTACCTCACAATGGCTGGGTATACTGTTGGCCGATGCTCGACGCACCTGTGACACATGAACGTCGAACGAAATCTCAACGTGTAAACTTCATTCCACTCGATAATACTAGCGGCGAATCTCGACCATCTTAGTGCACTGGATGCGCATCAAAGCGAGTAGTGGAACTCCACGGTTTCCCCATCTTAGAATTGGTCCGCTAGGGAGCGCAACCCGTCCCACTATCACAGAAGACTACCATGCGTGGCTGGATGGCTGCCCATTGCCGTCACCGATTACTGACATTTTCCGATCCACACGATGGGCGATATCTCTGCGTCTGTCCACGGGACTCAATCACCTTAGTAAGGGATGGCGTAGCTACTAAACTCCACAGCACTTCCTAAGCGATCCGCTGTCTGCATTTCTAAAGCGTCCCTACGATTATCGAGCATCTTCCATTCTAAGAAAGCCATACTAGCGGTACTCCGTGACTTCATTGGCGCATCAACCCGCACATTGCACCGGGATGGTAATGCAAAGTGAAGTCAAAATCCTCTAGATACTCCTTCCATATGCGTTGCCTTATGTTGAGGTCCCGCTGTGTAAAGATACACCTCATACTCTTGTGGTTTGAAAATACCTCAAACTACTCACCATACAGATAGTGGTGCCAAATCTTTAAGGCAAAGACTATGGCCACCAACTCCAAATCATGTGTAGGGTAATTCTGCTCATGATTCTTTAGCTGTCTAGAACCATAAGCCATAACCCTCCCGGACTGCATCAAGACACATCCAGTCCGTGCTAGAGCATCCACGATTACCAGATGTACCTCTATCCACAATTTCGGGACTATCAGAATAAGAGCTGTAGTAAGCCGCCTTTTCAACTCTTGGAATGCCTTCGCACAGTCTCCAAACTTGACTCCGCTGGGTCAATCTAGTCATAGGTCTTTGCTAATGGAGAATCCTCAATAAATATCATGTAATGCCTTGCCCGATCAGCTGTATCTGCGGCTTAGCCTCTCGACTACATAACATCACCTCTACTTTCGGTCACGACACACTGAAGCGACCTGGCGTGTCCGAAGTCGCCTCGGTAAGCAAAACTCGCTGCGAACTTGGCATGTGATGGTCCTGGTACCTAAAGAACAATTCGCAAATGATCCTCATGGTCCTTCTCAGACTAGGAGTAGATCAGGATGTCGTAAACAAAGACCCGCAACAAAGCTGATCTAAATGAAGTGGAATACCCTTCATGTAGAATCCATGAATGCCGCTGGCTTGTCAAATCGACCAACATCATTGTGAACTCCAGAAATGCCATCACAGCGTCTAAACCACATCTTAGGGATATCAGTCTCCTAACTCTCAACTAATGATAAGCTACAGTACGAAGTCTGTCTTGCAGGAGTAGACTTGCGCCCCTTTCAACTAATCAAACAAGTCATCAATCCTCGGTAAGGGATACCGATTCTTTATCGTAACCCTATTTAATTGTCGGTAATCAATGCATAGTCTAAGGGTCTTGTCTTTCTTCTTCGCAAACAAAATCGGAGCGCCCCATGGTGAAGTGCTCGGTCTAATAAAGCCCTTATCCAACAATTCCTGCAGTTGGACATTGAGTTCTATGACTCAGCAGTGCCATCCTATGAGAGTCATAGAAATGGGTGGCGTGCGGTGAAAACTCAACGACAAAGTCCATCCCTACGAGGAGGCGTCGGTAGCTCATCGGAAAAACATCCTCATACTCACAAACTGCAGGTAGTAGATTGATTCTGTCTCACCTTATCCTCAAGGTAAGGCTTGCTGCTTGACCCATCATTGTCTCCATGGTCGTGCGGTATGGGGTAAACATCATCTTCTCCCTACGAAATGTAACACAATAACATCCTGTGTAGCGTGGCTTACCTATGATCACAATCAATGGCGACTCTATGGAGTCGTCAGCCGATCCACTTCTAGGATGACCTCGAACTCAGTATGTCCGGCCTCGGGTCCACGATTGAGTAAGATCTCGAAGATCTGCAACTCACAATCCCAACATATCTGATAAATCCTCACCCTAGTCCCTGGGAAGAACTGCCGATATAATAGCTCATCGAGGTCTCCCACCTCTAAACCCCGAACTTTTCTCTCACATTATCACGGCAATAAACGTAGATATGATGCATCCAGAATTTAAACAACACTCTTGTGAGCCCAGGCTTGTACCGCATATCAAACTAATCTAAAGCTCAGTCTGCGGTACCACAGCATAGAAACGCCCCTGGGTCCCTGAAGTACCGGCCTAGAATTCTTGGCCTTGACCTCGACCTCGACCCTTACCCTGGCCTCTCGGCCTATACGTATGGCAAGAAGGCACTTATGCGGCAGAAGGACTAATATTAGTCCTACGGCTTTCTTGGGTGAGAAAGAACAAGCGTGTCCGCGCTGTCCCCTTGATGACTAGTTATGCGTTGTCCCATAACTTTGGGATCCCTGCCTTTGTGGACAATCCCGTCTCATGTACTGGTGATGGCGGTAAAACATGTCATCGGCCCTAGGCGGCCTGTGCTTGGGGCGCTCGTGGAGACCGGGGAGTCCTCGTCTCTTTCCCAGGCTCGAGGCTGATCTCCGCCCTTTACGGCACTCGCATCCCCGAATGCCCTATGCGTCCTCCATCTCTCTCTCTATAGCTAGAGCTGTCCTGACAATAGAGTCCATGTCCTATAGGCGGAGGCCACAATCTTGCCCTGAATGAACAACTTCGGTCCATTCTCAAATCTCCTGACCTTGGCCATTTTTGTAGCCACATAGTCATCACCAAAACATGCCAACTCAGTGAATATGCCCACGTACTCTATCACTGTCATCGTTCCTTGCTTCTGCTCTTGGAACTCTTAGGCCTTTGCATGTCCGGCGGTGGCGATCTGCTCATAAAGCCTATGGAACTGCCCGAGTCATTGCCTCTGAAATCCTAGAGGTCTTAGCTGAATCCCTTACGCCCAGGACTTACCCTCTGGCCCCAGGCGTAGTTAGCCTGATCTTGGCCGCATCGGAGGTAATATCCATAGCCTCCAATACCTTCTCAGATTGCCGGAACTAATGGTCTGCCACCATCGGATCCCCTACCCCTGTAAACTTCGGAGGATGATGTGAGCATCTGCGGAGGTTCTTTCGAGACTCTGCTTCTGGGGTACCTTGGCACGTGCAGTAAGCGTGCTTCTGTCCACAGCGACCTCGATGGCACGTTGGTCCAACAGTGGTGCGACTGGTGCCTGCGTGGGCATTCTATGTCCCCGTCCTCGACTTGCCATCCACACATGTCAAATGACAATAAACTTTATTTAATTTCATTTCAGTCTAACTAGTAATGCACATGCCAATTACTAATAGACTTGACAACCATGAACTGACCCGTTCATCACCTAAGTGGTGCTACTTTACCAACCTCCTTTATTTATTTCAAATTCAACACTTTCAGGTTCATTTCATTTCTCGAACCCCTAAGGTTATAGTTCGAACCTTAGCCCACTTTCCTATACATTATGCCATGCATATAATTTTCCCTTGTGATAACCACGCAATCCGCATTTCAGTATACGTCGTACCGTGTATAGGATTTTTCCGCGCGATGTGTAACCTGCAAATCACGCAATCACAAACATGGAACACATATCCGAACTGACATAACAATGCGTACAATGAATCTAAACCGTCCATGAACTCTTAGGTATTCGTGTACCTAAACTCCGATATCAAGCTATGACGTTGGTATCAAGTTCACCGCAATAGCCATGGCAAGCCCATGTCCCTCCCGAGCCTGAAAGTAGTCGTATACCACTCTCGATATCATGATGTGGAAAGATTTGGTATCGAGACATCAAACACCAGGAGTAATCATAGCCGGGCACTGCTGGCCCCATATCCTAAGCCCATGCCCAGCACGCTACAGGTAATAGTATACCTTAGCTCTAATACCACGCTGTGAAGTTCGTATCAGGATCACACTTATGGATATCCACTCCCGAGCTCCCTAGGTAATCGTTTTAAGCTCACGATACCAAATTTTGCCATGACACCTTATCCGGGGTCCCGTTGACCACCCGTCAACCTATGGAATTCCTATGGTTGGGTTATGTCCCATTCTCCAGGATCCATATTTACAAAAAAAATCGGAAAGTCTCTCCTTTATTTAGGGAAGCTCTACCTAACATACAACACAATATAGCAGTAATCCATAAGAGTTTATTTCAACACTCTTATACGAACGCCTGTAAAACTAGCTTGTTCTATGGATTTACACGGAACCACCTGTCTACGTGCCTTTCACAGGACCCATTCATTCATATTTAAATCAAAAATATGAAAATTAGTTAATGTGATCTGTAAAGTCGATCATGACCCTCTTACCATAATTACATGCCGACTATTTATACAATGATGCAAAAATTTAATTACAATTCTTTTACATACATCAGGCCACATATTCGGCCTTCTTCATAATCACGGCCTCGTCGAACTACCATCTCCTGTGCACCACGGCTTTTTGAAGGGGTCCCTATGAGGTGAGCAATGACCAATAGAAAAATTCTCCTACAAGGGCTACTCCACGCCTAAAATGCACATGCAATGGTGTACATAAAACATCAAACAATATTCCATATGAATAATGCAATCCTATATGGAATCAATTACGTGTCATCGTAGAGATAAGAGACTCGTACCTGACCGTCTTGTGAGCTCCTTTTTGCAACGCCAAGTGTGAAAAATGGGATTATTGGTGTTTGTGTGACTTAAACCGTGGAGTACCCTCCAATTTTAATTTATCAAATCCCGTGTGTTTATTTAGGTTGCGAATTTTCGGGCTCACCGCAGGCTTCGCATCGTCTTCTGACACTTTCGCGAACTTTCATCACTGGATCCATACGTCTGACCGAGAATAAAATTTGGGTCTTTCAACCTTGGGGTGGGGGGGGATCTGCCTTGCTTCGCCCCGAACACACGTGGTTATTATTATTTTATACAACCGTGAGTCTCGATTTAAGACGTTGTCCCGTTAGAGCTCACCACTCATTCACAGAATGTGGTGTGAATAACGATACCATGCACCCACACATTTCGATGCGATGTGTGATGCATATGAAATCGTGATGCAAATCATTCTCCTTCATGTTACATGTATATATGAGTGCTACATGAAACATTAATACACATGGACAATTATAATTTTTACATATAATTTACATCCATGCAATCCGTTAATATCGATTAGCATGCATCAACATAATTCTCACACCTTTGCATATTTATTCATAAAACCATAACACACAAATGGCTCAAATCTCGGACCCACATAATACCGGGGCACCTCTTGAAATTCCCTTCACTGGTTCATCACGAATTATTGGGATACCAAATACAACCTGAAAACACGAAGACATCGAGTCTCGGGATCAAAACCCGAAACTGAACTTAGTCAGAAACCAAAATATTCCTGAAATTTTGCTGAATTTATGCGAATACGGTCTCGAAAATTCAGCCGAATTTGTAAAACAGTCGAATTCAACCGAACTATCCAGACAGTCCTAAAATTCTAAAAATTCCTACACTCAATCCAAAAATTTGGGAACTGAAATTTACGGCCTTTCACGGCCTTTAAGCCAATCCTAAGCCATTAAATGGCCTTTAGGCTAAAAATAACACAAGTAGGAAAATTCCCTACCTCGTGGAGTTTGACGAAACTCCAAGATTTGGTATCTACGGCGTAGCCCTTCTTTCATTGGATCAACTTTATGACCTTGATGAAAATCTCTGGTCCAGTTTTAGTAAATCGAGAAAGAAGAAGCTGAAGAAGAAAAATAAAATTAAAAATATCTCTCCTCTCTGCACCCGATGCTTCCTCCCCCTTCATTTGGATATTTTTCTTTTTTATCCTTTTTTTTTAATTATTATTATTATTATTATTTTGGATACTTGATTCATATTTCTTCATTAGTCCGTTTACGTCGAGAGAAAAAATTTATTTCTTTCGATTCGCTATTTTAAATAAAACTTAGTGGCGTTTACCATTAAGATTTTCGTAAAAATCTCATGCTGAACTCATTGTGGCTTATCGCGGAAAATCGTAAATATTCGCTTGTCTCATAATTCGAAGAAACTTTTAAGGTCATTTAGATTTGTGAGACAAATTTAGCAGCCTTGATCCGCGTTCATCATCTGAATCTAGAGAATTTTCTAGGCTTCCCTGAACCATTATGGCAATTTATTATTATTATTATTATCATTTTTCCATTTTTTTGAAAATTTCTAATTTTCCCGGGTTTTACATCTCACGGCTCAAAACCAACAGAAGAGTTATGCTGACAGACGACGACGACCTCTAGAGTTTGAGGCGGGTGATCATGTCTTCTTTAAGGTGATGCCCTGAAGTGGTCGAGTTTGGCAAAGAGTGGGAAAGCTATCGCGAGGGATATATTAAGCCCTTCGAGGTGCCAGGATGGTGGGTATGGTTGCTTCTGGGTTGGCATTACCACGAGTTTGTAGTGTTCCACAGTATTCCATCATCTCCGTAAGCCCGAAATACACTCGGATCCGACTCATGTAGTGGATTGGGGTGAGCTTGTTGTTGATATCGATGGGATTTGAGGAGGAACCGGTGTGTATCATGGATAGCCGAGACCCGGGTTTTACATGAGGCGTGAGGCTAGTGAAGGTATGTATGGAGTAACGAGGAGTGGAGAAGAAGCTGACATGGGAGCTTGAGGGACACAATGTGTACCGCCTATCCCCCTTCTTATTTGGGATGAAGTGCGTTCTTTAGTCATTTGGTAGCATTCAATAGTTGTTACTGTATGCATGTGGCAGCGTTGCATATGGTTGCGTGTAAGTACGGGTTGAAATTCTTTTAAGGGAGGGAAGATGTAAGACAGGGAAAAACACAGAAATTTAATTTTTACTATGAAGAGCAAAATGGTAATTTTTAAGATTCTTTCGAATCTCGGATAATGAGAGCACACTTCACCGTTGAAATCGTCTCCTGAGATTTAGTCACTGAAGCAGAATTTCGTTGAATCACAGGAGCGATCGGATTTTCATGAATTTTGAGACTCACGAGTCTCGAGTAGACCACGAAAATGAGATTTTAGAAAAATCTGAAAAATATCAAATATTTAATAATGTTCATTTAAGATATGGAATTGAAATCAAGGCGAAATAAATTGTTTTGGGGTAGCAGTAGGGAAGCGTGACGCGTGGCGCGATGTGACCGTGTCTCATGTATAAATCTGAAATATGTAAAGAAATCGAAATATATATAAGTTTGATGCAGGACCAAGCGTTGGAAGAGAGAGAGAGAGGAGGGAGAAGCGACCTTTCTCAGACGAATTTCACGAGTTTTAGGTTGGAACTCGACAGGCGAGAGTTAAGGCGCTCTCACGCGACAAGGCTACGTGTAATCTTTGGAATCTAAGATTTCGCCAAATTCAAGTTTCGGGTTTTCAAATGAAAAGGTGGTGTCACGGGAAATCCACTTATGAGTGGTGGGGTTTTTTATCATACTCGGTTTAATTTCTATCTAAGGGCATGTGTGTGTGTGTGTGCGTCAAAGTGGAGAATGCTATCCAGTTTTTTTCCTCCGACCCCGTGACTGAGTTTTGGCCATAACTTGGTCATCACTCATTTGAATTGAGTGATTCTAATTTCTAGATAAACTAAACTTATAAGAGAACATATCTCCTTGAAATAGGTCTATTCAAATTCCGACCCCTTTGGACTCAGAAATGCATTCAAAGTGGAGTTGTATTTGAACAATTTTCTGCTGTTTTGAGACCCTATGAGGCGAGTTTTGGCCATGAATTTGGCTACGCTCATCTTAATTAAGTGATTTAATTTCTATCTAAACTAGACTTATAGGATAACATATTTCCTTGAGCCGTTTATCAAAATTCCAGCCTTTGGACCTCCAAATGCATTCAAAGGGCCTCCTGTGGATTGATGTGCTGCCTTTGATAACACCTCTGCCATGTCTTTCCTTTGTGGATCTTTGAAATAGAGAACATCATATCTTTGGACCGTATGCTCAGCCCGACTATATTGGATGTGATGGTGAACTTTTCATCTGGAATGTTTACCTCCAAGTTGAACCTTTGGACGTAGGACCTGAGGTTTTCTTGTCGGCCTTGCTTTTCGGTCAGGAGGTGGTAGCTGGCCGTGCGTCCGGGCTCCGATGAGAAGTGGGACACGAGAGAAACGTGGAGAGTTCTTTGAAGGATGAGATCGAGGGTGAGCGGGAACTGTTAGTTTCACGTGCGGTAGAGCCTTAAATGTGATGGAAAGGCTGCATCTCACGAGATCTTAGTATCCATGCAGCTCCATCTGATTCTTGTAGGTGTTGGGTGGTCTACGGGGTCTTTAGTTACGTAAAGCTTGATTCTGACGTCGAACTTTGTTGGGAGAAATTAGAACCCTTGCCGTGAAGCGGGGGTTAGTTTGTTGTACGGAGCATCCATGGGCGGGAACCAGCAGCACTACCTGACCTCCAGCTTCATGTGGTTGAGCTCTTGTTGGATGTCTGGAACCCGCTACTCAAATTGTTCCCCCTTACCTGGCGATGGGGGTTGGCTCATCTCAGGTTGTTTCCTTCTAGGCATCCCACCGGTGCGACCATCCCCGTGGAGCGTAGGGATCATGCCCCCCCCGGTTGGCTATTTCTCCTCCTTCGTCAAGCGTCTCGGGGGCGCCGGGTGTTGTTGTTCCTCTGTGGAATGGTAATGGCCTTCTGCAGTGCATTTGTGCCTCCTATGGGCATTGCCCCTGCCCAGTGAGTTCACTTGACTCCCTTAGCAGAGACGATTGTGAGACGGAGTGCCTCCATCTCGTTGCTAGTGGCGTGAAGGTTCCGAGAGCGTCTCCTGGTTGTTTGTTGTCAACGTCTTCATGTTGGTCTTGCGTCCTCGGGGGGTTGGCGTGACTCCTGCTCATGTTTCGAGTCAATACCATCAGTCACTGAAAAATCAGTTGATTTGTAAAGGAACAGTCGCTCCCACAGACGACGCTAAATTGATGGTGCTTTTTCTATCGGTGTGGGCCTGAGCCTGTTGAAACCTCAGAGTCGATTAGTCGGGCCTGCACGACATGCAACCTGCACAGGAAGGGTGGTTCGGTGGGGGGTGTGCGGGCCGCCTCTCCGATGGTTAAGTCAATTTCCTTTGAGGATAAAAACACAGATATCAGTCTATTGGTGGTTTTGTAATTGTGTACCTTTCTTCAGTGGAATTGCTTTTTCGGTATTTATAAGTGGATGATCCACGATGTAGAACCGGAAAATTTAAAATTTTCAAGTATAAAAATTAATATAAATTCTTTGAAATGACTCGGGAAGCCTGAAAATTCCTAGAACTCGGATGACCGTGGAATCGTCGTTGAATCCATCTCACAACGAAATAACTCATAAAAGTTTCTTTGAATTCTAGGTAGTGGGAATTCTTTATCCATTTTGAAGTTAGGTATCTATTAACTTGAGAAGCTGAGATTTTCTTAAAATATGAGAATTTAGGAAATGACTTGATTCAAGTTCATTTAAAATAAATTGAACTAAGACGAAAATAAATTGTTTCAGGACAGAAACGAACCCGGACGGGTCATGGACCCGTGGTGCGAAGTGGACCCGCGTCCAACTTAAACTTTAAAAGGAAGAAGAAAAGAAAATGCTTAGTTTTGAGGGAAAAACGACAGTGAGGAGAGAAGTGAGATAGAGGGAGAAAATCTTCACATTCTCTCTACGATCTACGGAGATCGGGTGGTTGGAATTTGTCGAGCCAAGATTTAAAGTTCATCTACTCGGCAGGGAGCTACAGCGTCTGGAAACAACACGGTTCTGAAGATTTCGGGTTTGGAGAAGAAAAGCTAGTGAGAGAAGCTCTACCTTCTCTCTAAGATTTATGGCAATCGGAGGCTTGGTTTCCATCGGGCCAAGACTTAAAGTTAGTGT
Source organism: Tetrastigma voinierianum (assembly GCA_016808115.1). Lineage (NCBI taxonomy): Eukaryota > Viridiplantae > Streptophyta > Magnoliopsida > Vitales > Vitaceae > Tetrastigma > Tetrastigma voinierianum. The sequence continues at coordinate 18,478 of JAEQBH010003395.1, read as the reverse complement.
ACTCGTCGAGGGAAACGCGTGGACTTAAAATCGAGGTACTAGGTAGAGATTCGAGAGCGGAAGTTTGGGAAGGCCATGGGTCTCGGGTCTTCGGGACTCCAAAAAGTTTCGTCTTCGCAAGTGGGAGGGAACCTTCCTACTCGGGTTTATATTTCATCTAAATACGGTTTTGGTCTTGGTTGAGCCCTAGGGGTTGTTTCGTTGTGTTCCCAGACACAAAAACTGATTTTTTCTTGTTTTGAGCTATGATGTCCAGTTTTTAGGTAGCTTTAGGGTTGAGTTTTGGTGAGTTCGAGGATGAGTTTTGTGCCATGTTTATGGCCGGTTGTGAATCCCAGACAGGACGGGTTTGTTGTCAGTGAAAGAGTTGTTGGGATGAGTTTGGGTAGGAAAAATAACGCTATGCGGGGCTTTGAGCCCGGGGGCCATAATTCTTGGGTTTTCATCACGTTTGCCAGTACCTTATTTATCTGAGCCTCAACCGGACTGACCATAACTTTCTTGTGTCTGAGCTCGTTTGGGGTGTTCTTGAACTCATGGAAAGCCCTTTGAGTCAGAATCCATCATATAGTTTGATAAAATTGGAGCTCATATTTGGTCCAAAATGATGAAAACTGATAGGCCTGTGGTTTCGTGCTTGATCCTTGTTCATCTGAAGCCTCCAACTTCGGACGATCATAACTTTCTCATCCGAGCTCCGTTTGGGGTGTTCTTAGACTCTATGGAAAGATATTGGAGTCTAGAATCTGACCATATTCTTTTAAATGGAAATTGGTGCTCACATCCTTGTTGAAAAAATTGATTGTTACAACAAGTGTGCTAATTGTTGGTTGTGTGGATGTGAGTTGTGTGCCAGTAGCCCATTGCCAGGAGTTGTAGGCTATCTTAGGTGCATGATATGCAATGAATTAGCCTAGAAATGAGGTGTGCATCACTTGCCCCGTGGTAACTTGATGAAATGTTAACGTAATCTTTAATATGATTGATTGAAGCTGGCTTTATTTATTGGTTAAGAGGGTGTGTCGTAGCGGATATCGATATGTGATAACTCCTAACATATTGGGTTTGTGATGTGTTTCGATGTGGACATGGCTGTTATGGCATGTTGTGGGCTAACATTGGGCATTATGCGCCATGATGTAGCCTAGGGATTTGAGTATGACATTATCTAAATGTGTTGAATAGTGTTGATGCATGCTTGTTGATGTGTTGACATGGATGTGATAAATGTTAGTATGATTGCATTTATGTGCGTTTAATGAATGTATGGACTTTGTGTGCATTAGACATGAGTGTCCATGGTACACGGTGTAGTGTATGGTATAGGGTGTCCATGTAGAGGTCTTTAAATATTGGGCATGACTTAGAGTGCAATGGCGCAATTGCATTGCACTAGTGCACAAGGACATTGCATGGTGTGGGTGTGAGTGCATAGTCGTTGTCATTCACCATCCTTGGTGAATGGGTTGTGACTCCTACTTTGGACGAAGTCCAATGGAGATCCACGGTTTGCATGGTGTTGCATGGGTTAAGGAAATGGAAATGACTCATTGCATTTCATATGCATTGGGGCACCCCCAGACGATGAGGAGTGAGTGCATGAGGTGTGGTTTCTTGAGAGAATTGTTTGAAGGGTTGACCCAAACAATATTATTGCTCCAGTATATCCACTACAATATCGGAGGGTTTCCACACACAATATCAATCGTCGGGTATGCCCAATTGATATACATCGGAGGGTTGTGTCGTCGAATATGCCCCGATTGATATACATCGGAGGGTTGTCCCTGAAAATAGTGCTCAGTGTGTCACTATTTATATCGGAGGGTTGTCACGGGTAAACACAAATACCTTTGTTTGAAAATGGTTTTCATTCATGGAAAAATGCATGTTTGAGTGGGTGGGGACTTGATACATGTGGCATGATGAGTGGCGTCTCGTTCATGATGGGATCGTGCTAGGATTGCATGTCTTGGTTAGTGTGGTTAGTTGTTTGACCATTCTTGTGCATTTAGGTGGGAAATAGCCCTTGTAGGACTTATCTCTCTTTGAGTGTTAGCTCACTTACGTCGTGGGACCCCCTTTCAAGTACAAGACATGCGGTGACCAGTGATGTTCGCTTAAGAACCGCTTATTGTAAGCGGGCCCGGATTGTGGCCTTAATCCATGTTTTGTATATTATGTTAGAACATGGTTTTTAATATAATGTTTTGTATTAAAGTGATGTAATAACTTTTGGTGGCTTGGTGATATGATTATATTATATGATAAGCCATTTCGATGGCCATTTTACTAAATATCTGGACCAGATTGTGGTGGTTGGCATAATATTAGGACGGTTGCCGTAAATTGCACATGTTGTATTTTGGTAGAGCTCCATTACAAAGAAAGACTACGCGATTTTTGTTAAATCCAGGTCACAGGAAAGAGGACTTAATGGGTGGTTTTAGGTTTTGACATCCACAAATTTTACGCAGTTGTGGTTGTCAATGGACCGCAGTTTGAAGTGTCATGGCGATGACTTTCCTTATTAGATGGCGATATGGCATCGCCCAATTAGTAGGGAATCCCTCTTTCATATATCGTCGAACAGATATTAAGGAATAATTAAGACGTGGTGATGAGAGATCGCTACATCCCTCAATGAGTGGGAGGAGGCTGGAAGGATGGGAAGTAAGGTGCACTACCATACTAGTTTGTGGATGGATATCCTTGTTACCTATTTATCAGCAGGAGTGGGTTTGGTCCCCCCCATATGACTCAGAGCCTTGAAGTGATGGGATAATAATATGGGCGAGCTCTCTACTGGATCATTTCAATACCCCTAAGCCTGCTGGCCTTGTTGTTGGTTTGTCTTTAGATCCCGTGTGCAGGCCATCGCATGTTTTTAGGCGTCATCAAATATATATATATATATATACTATATATACCATCTCTCATATTAAACCTTATTGGATCAGTGATTAACCAACAAACAACCCTCTCTTGCTTTGAAATGTGCGGTGCTGAAATGTTGCTTATGTGAGGCTGGAATAGAAGATGTTATTATTTCAAAGATGAAATTACGAAAGGCGATATTAGAGGGCTATAATATTTCAAAAGAATTGAACTTTCATGGTAAAGTAGTCAACCATAATGAGATACAAGCTCGCCTTCAAGATATGGAGTTGGAGCTTTCCTCTATACAAGGCCAACTGAAAACCACCAGTGATGGAATCGTTCCACTGGTAGGGCAATTTTATCCTTTATATGAATGAACACGAATAAAAATCTGTCCAGACAAAGCGATCAGTAAATTTCAAAATACTATATCTTATACATTGTAACAAAGCAACTTTGACTCTACTAGATGATTGATTCTAATTAAAAACCTAAATCATATCTAGTTTTGGTTTATTCCTCTTTATTATGGTGTAAAACCTAAATCTCGTTTAAGCTTTTCTATTATTTTTATTTTTTTATGCGATTTGCTTTTATATTATTTTTCTGTCTTATGGTTTGAAGCAGTTGCACATAATGTGTGTGCATGCACTTGAGTTGACAATATGGCTATACAACGTAACTTATATATTTTCCTTTCTACATTTAAATTTACATTTATAGGAGGAAATTGATAAAAAGAAACTGGAGCTTAATCTCCTTCTTGCTGAACTGATCAGACTTGGACTGACTTTTTTTTCTTTCAATAATTTTCCAAGTTTGACCATTTTCGTTCTTGTGCATGAGGCATTTAATCTAAGAATGAAAGCAATCAGGTCATGGATAGTATTGATTGATCAATTTGGTCATGAATTCATCAGGTGGGTTGTGTATAAATAATCTAATTATGACAGGCTTGAAACTGTATAGGAGTATCTCAGATATGGAAAGTTATTATCTTTGCAAGGTAGGAAATAATGCTTTAAATATTAAGTATATTTGCTTCCTCTATAATATAAGAAGAGTTTTATGCATTTATTCAATTTTTGCCCATAAGGACTTTTCCTTGTACTATAATAAAAATTCTTGTTTAGATTTTTATTTAGTAACTCTCGTTTAATAATGGAATTCTTTTTTTTTTTTTTATTCAGGAGATTACAGTTCAACTTGTTGATTTGCAAGCTTTCTGATGCTTTGGGTTCTGGAAAATGAGATCTACACATGCATACTGTCTGCAAGCAGTTTTGCAGTCATTGCAAACAAGTTGGCAATGGTAGAAGGAAGATGGCCCTAAGCCATGATGTATGTATTTTAATTCCTTCAAGCCAATTAACTGTTTAAACCTGCTTCTTATGAATTATCCAGTCATATTAAACAATGATGCACAAAATGGTAGAAAGCAGAGAAGGATTGTTGATGCTCATTGTGCTTTACCTTCTTCATTCTACTTTGCATAGTTTGGCCTAATTCAGCTTCTGAGATTCTTTTAGCAGGATCTTTTGATGGGTTGGGTTACAGTTTGACTAAATATTTAAATGCTTGATTAGTTAGACTGATATTGTGGATTTCCTTTGTACTTCTTGATATCATCGGTAATTAAAATGCTACCAAGTGATTACTCAATTATGGTGAAATTACCGTTTTGTTCTCAGTGACTAGTTTGTCATTACCAAGATGTATTAGGACTAGTTTGAGAAAATTCATCTTTTTTCCTTGCGGTTCCCTTGAAATATCAAATTCCTTTCAATGTTGCTCATAGTATTTAAGGTCAAAAATGGCTTCCTTACCTTGTAATCTGATAATGAAATTATTAATATGATGGTTTTGGCTGGAAATAGAAGAATATTCCAGGAAAAAATGGACAAGGCCATATTCAAGTTCAATGTGCTACAAGTAGAGGGTGTAAATAGAATATTAAGTTAAACAATGTAGATTTTCCTATTTGCAAAATCATTTGGTTTAAAGTATTCAATTGCTCAATGAATTAATATAGAAACCTTACATGATTCTTTGGTGTCCAAAATTGAGTGGTGTATGTGATATTCTAGACTCTGAATCACCTGGGGAGTGTCAATTGTTTCTAATAGTTGCCAGTTTATCTTCTTACCTTAGTAATTTCAGTGTTGGGGATGGGATCCAGTAGTAAGATTGAGAACTTAGAGCATTGTTACCCATTGTTATAGAAGCTCTAGAGAACTTCATTCTAGAGGTGCTGGGCGTCTGTCTGTCTAGACATCTCCAGTTACATTGTAACCAACTTCAGTTTGAGGGCTTTTTATTCCATGAGTGCTGAAGTGTACTCTGTCTTTATAAAATGAGCGAGGGTTGTCTCTAATAGCATCCCTCAAGCTGATTGAAGGAGAACTAAGAGACAGCTTGGAACACAGAAAATTGAATCTTTCAAGTGGAAGAGGCTTGGTAAACAAATCAGCAAGTTGGTGATTAGATGAAACATATCTGACTTCTAGGTTTTTTTCAGCAACCAGATTTTGAATAAAATGGACATCGATCTCAATATGCTTAGTTCTAGCATGATGCACAAGATTAGAAGCAAGTGCATGCCTTTGATCACACCACAGATTGGGTAGTTTGTGTTGAAAGGAATGTAATTTACGCCAGGAGATTTTGAATCCAGACAAAGTTCAGCAAGCGTGGTGGCTAGGCTCTATATTCAGACTTTGTACTTGATCAAGATGTGCATTTTGTTTCTTGGAGCTCCAAGTAATCAGATTTCCACCCAGAATACCGCAGAGGCCACTCATGGACTACGATTGTCAAATTGTCGCCCAATCAACATCGAAAACCACTATAGGTTGAATAAGTGCAGGTCTAAAAGGGCCGTATGTAGAACTACCTTTAATATATCAGTATTCTTTTACAACAACCCGATGAGTCGTAGTTGGAGCATGTAGGAATTATTAAACATTGGCGTATAAGAATGTCAGTGCGGTATGTACTAGATATTGAAGGGCTCCAATAGTGCTGATATAAGGAAGGTTGAGAAAATGGAGAACATCATTTGGAGTTATGAGTAAAAGCATGGGAGTGAGCAAGGTTTTGCATTGCTCATATTTGTTTTTTGTGCAATAAGTCGGATGCATGTTTAGTTTCACAAAGGTGAAGGGAAGGGGTACGAAGAACCACAAACCCTAAGAAATAATTAACTGAACCAAGAGTTTTGAGAGCAAATGTACTATGAAGATCACAGATGAGATTATGGATGGTTGTGGAATTATTTATGTCACGCCCCGATTCCGGGTCCGACCCGATTGGCGAATCCAAACCGGTTTCGGGGTGCGAAACCATATACTGGGACTCTTTATTTGTTTATTTTTTTTTTATACAAACAATATTTTTTTTTCAGAGCTTAACATATACGTGGTATACAAATAATTTTGTAATAACAAAAGTCATTCACATATACAAAGGAGTTACCCTTTGGGTGGTATCCATTAAAATCTCTACACATATGCTAGAAGTCTCAATTACTTATACAGGAAAACACATGTACATATCTAATACAAACATCGAGGGTGCGGAAAAAGTCTTGGTGAGCACCTATCTGCGAGATGGCCCATTACGTACAGTGTGGAATGTCTGTCCTCTTTATCTCCTCTTTAGTACCTACACGGATTGAACACGTGCTAAACTCTGCAGCAGGTAAGGAACATATAGACGATAGCGACCAATAACAATAATCGCCGTCATTATCTTTTTACATTTACTTATGCATATACATGAAGCCTATTCTTATATGTGACTTCCTTCCGTCATATTATACATGTAGATTTTATTCTTTTCGATTCCTTATCATTATCTTGTTCATAATACTTTCTGTGTCATGTATTTACGGAGTTGCAACTCATATCTACTACATGTATGATAGATCAAATCATATTAAGTAACTTATACGTATCTGATAGCAATTGAAACAAATCAAATCATATCAATTTCATATAGGTTCAAATCAGACTAATACCAATACATATTAGACTCTTTATCACTATCAAGATCGAAGCCATTAATCAACTCCTTTAGAAATTACGTTTCGTGATCTGGGATGCCCGTTAAATCCTTTTTTGTTTTCGTTTTATTAATTTTCATTTTTAAAAGTGTCGCGACCCGAATCCCCTACTTGACCCTATTGGCGGATCCAAGCTGGAGCCCGGTTTACTCCGACGTTTTCAATCAAAACATTTATTTCGTCTTATTAAAATTTTCTTTTCAAAAGTGCGACGAATCCCGACTTAAACCGGTTGTGGATCAGCGAGCCGGTTTACTCCGACATTTTCAATTATCTTTCCAAAACATTTGTTTATATTTATTCTGCCCCGGACCTTTTAATTAATCAGCTTACTTCTTTCCGAACGTCGTAAACACTTATAATTTCAAAAAGACCATAACATTTACATTCAACAAAATGCATTTACAAAATGATGTCTTTTTACTATGTCCGTGTAATGTAAAAGATACTTAAACAATACAATTTTTAATGTCATTTTTTCGCTTATTGGTTTGTGATTTCACATATAGCTATAGAAGTCAACATTCACGGCGATTAAGCGGGAATCGATACATTTGTCGTGGTAGCAATGTGATTTCACTCAATTATTACCGTCTCACATATGGCTATGAAGTCGACATTCACGGCGAGATTCGCAGAATCTGCACATTTGTCATTAGTAGCAATGTGATTTCGCATTCAATTATTATCGTCTCACGGCTGTAGAAATTCGACATTCCTGACAGTTAGCAGGAATCCACCATACATTTGTCATTCATTGTAATGTGATTTACGCATTCAATTGTGCTCGTCTCATATGGCTATAGAAATTAAACATTCCACGACAGTTCATGGGAATCACATACATTTGTCATTCACATTAGCAATGTGATTTTGCGTGTTTAAATACGGTTACCTTAATGGCGAATTCAGTTGGTGAATCCCGTCATATCGGTCATTCAATGACCCATTTCAAATCAATTTACTTTTATCACATTAATTTAGCTTATCATTCAAATACGGCACACATGCATCGAAGCAGACATTCGAATAACAATCATTCAAATCAATATATATATACTTATATATATATATATATATATATATATATATATATATATATATATATATATATATATATATATATATATATTTACAATTAGCATTCATAACCGATTACAATTGCATTTTGTCTTCATATAATTTATGTATGACAAATATTTCAAATAACAATCATTCCAATCAATATATATATGCTTATATATATATATTTCACAATTAGCATTCATAACCGATCATAATCACATTTCAACCAATATCACTTTCGTATTATCTTTCAAAGATATACTCAATCTATGTACACATTTATATACTCATTTCACGTATACTCGTTTATATACTCATTCCACGTATACTCATTTATGTATATACTCATTCATGTATTCACTCCGCGTATACTCATTCCTATGCTCATTCATGTGTACTCATTCATATGCTCATTCGTATACTACGTTTCATTGTTATCATTTTAAGTTATATGTGATAATAATAATATATCCTTAACCACATTATGTATTTCATGACATATTTCTCGCATGTTCACAATCATGTTCCAATTCGTTTTCATTTTCATTTTCCATAATCATTTCGTATTTCCTTGAACACATCTTTACATTTTCATTTCTACATTTTCCTTGTTTGTTCGTGCCTATTACATATGGCACTTCATATTCTTGAGAAATTATGATGTATGTGGAATCACACCCCATTCATATATTCTTATTCCTCTGTGTATCTGCTTTACTTAGGAAGTGGAATCAATCAATCGGATCATCAAACTAAAGTTATGGCATTTTCATGCCAAACTAGTCGGTTGGGATTACACTAGAACAGTTCGTATTACTAATTTTTACGGGATCTAACTTCATGTTTATTTAGTTCATTGTATTATTTTAAAGATAGGTGCTAGGTTCTATTCAACTGGGATCACCCAATTCAGACACTGAAACTCAAGTTACATCATAAACAACCGGACTACTCATGTTTCAAGCTGGAACCAGAATTTGGCTTGCACATGGCCCCACTTTGAGTGAATTTTTAGTCACCAAGATCATAATTTGGCAGATTCCTATTCTTTAAGTTTTTTCTCCTTGAAGTATTCCTATTTGTATTACTTGAATCCTCAAATCAGATAAGAAATGAGCAAGTTATGGCCAAAATCGAAAACTGGTCGAGGTGAGGAAGCCGAGCAGGGTGTACCGATACATGTCTAACATGTACGGTATATGTTAATACAAAAATGACCAGAACACAAGATGTACCGGTACATGTTCAAGTTGTACCAGTACATGTCACCCGAAATGCCCAAAATGTGTATTTGCTCCCTTTTCCATATTTGCTGCAGATAACTCTATACTTCATAAACACTTCAAGACCACTTCAAATTCATCTTATGATCTCTTTTCTACTCAATTCTTCTTTCAATACTTCTCTTATTTCAAAAATCCTTCATGACTTACTCTGAACCCACTCTAATATAGGTTATGAGCCATACCTAACCTAACATGTAAAATAGTTAGGGTTTATTCTAAGCTCACAACTCAATTACTTGCCATTGAACTATGAATCAACCTCGAGGAGGATTTGTATTTCTTATTACATTCAAAAGTTTTACCAAGCTTACTTTCCATAATTTTGGGTTAGATGAAACCTAGCAAAACCAAGTTTGGGGACAAGCTATTAATCATACAAGCATGGAAAGTCATACATAATCTCATAGAATCCATGATAAAGGTCTTCCATACCAAAATCAAGCATCCATACCTTTGTTGGCTTGATCTTGGCTCTTTCATCTTGTTCCTCTTCCTCTTCTCTTCTCCTCCTCCTTCCGTTTTTCTCCTCCCCAAATGAGACCAACTTTTGGTCTTTTAAAACCCCATGTTTGCTGAGTGCTTGTTTGGCCCTCCAAAACCATTTTGGGTTAAGTTTCATGTTGGCACTCAACCTTCCAACTCTTGGCTATTTGTATTCCAAGTTTCACTTTATTTCATTTGGCCTCAAACTCATCAATTCATCTTTTGAGCCCCTTTTGGACAAATTACAATTTTGTCCTTAAGTTTTGTAACTTTTTCGGTTCTCGTTTCTATATTTCGCATTTAACTCACAAAGCAGTTTAAATTATGCTTTACAAAATACCCTAAACATGTCGAAAGACTAGGGTATATTTTGGGTCATTACAATTTCCTATGATCAATATGTTATCTCGCAGACAGAGCAAATATCACCACCTTTGTTGGTAGCAAGAGTAAACGGAAGAATCTGACAGAGTTCCTTTGAAATCCCATTGTATGAGAGTTTGGCGAAACTGTCAAATAAGCTCTAGGGCTTGCTCAGGCATTACAAGGCCTGTGAGCTTGCACAAAATTTGGTCTAGATGGATCTTCAAATCCACAGGGTTGAGCCATCAACACATTTTCATGGAGGTTTCTATTGAGGAAAGCATTATTTACATAAACTTGTAGAATATCAACAATTAGCGACTAGTGAAATCGAATTGGTGGACTTCATATGGACTGAAGGTATCAAAAAATGAATGCCGGAACTTTGTTGAAACCCCCTTTGCAACTAATTTGGCCTTATACTTGTCAAGGGGATCCATTGCATGGTACTTTAACAGAAAAATCCACTTGCATTGTATAATGGTATGATTAGGAGGAGGAGAGGCCAGTTCCCTATGTATGATTTTTTAAGAGGGCATCATACTCAGCCTGCATTGTAGCTTTCCATTGGGGAGTAAAGAGTGCATCAAAAACATTGAGTTGTTCTGGAGCAATGGAGGTGGAGTAAGCTTTGGGCTTAACAATTCAAGATTTTGCACGAGTAACCATGGGGTGCACTGAGCATGTTGAAGCATGAGGTGCACAAGGTGGAAGTGTGACAGTATCAAATATTGGAATAAAGATGAAGAGACTATGAGGCTGATTGTGAAAGTGGACTATAAGAAAGAGGGAAAGAATTTTGGGAGGAAGAGTCGGTTGTGGAGTGGCGAATGGAACAGAACAATGGAAATAGAATTGGTAGCAATGGTATTAAAGACGGGAGATGATAAGGGAAATAGAGGAGAGGGCATGAATATCTGGGATGGAAGGAAGAAATTTGAAGCCGAGGGTGGTAATGAACGGTGGTGAGGAAGATACAAGGTGTGAAATTTGGGGAGAGGCGACATTTTAAAGAGCTCGATGTAAGAGCAGCTTCGCCGTCAAAGGTCACAGTGTGCGAAACATATATGCGACCTGAGGAGTGTAGGCACTTATAACCTTTATGGCATGAACTGTATCCTAGAAACACACACTTAGAAGATCGAACTTGGAATTTATGAGTGTTGTATGATCTTAAATTGGGGTAGCAAACACCTTGAGAAATGTGTAATCAGGGGAACACCTATGTAGTTGTTCAAAAGGGGAACAGTTTTGAAGCGCTGGTGTAGGTAGATGATTAATCAAATAAACAACAGCCTCAAAAGCTTCCCACCAATATTTTAAATGCATAGAGACCCTTGCAAAAAGAGTGAGGCCAATGTCCACCTTTATACTGCGTTTAAATTCAAACCTTAGTAAATTTTGTTGATGAACATGGGAGCAAATGATGGCGAAATTCAATGCCCAATTGTTGTAGGAGAGGAAGAAGGCTCTATATTCACCTCCCCAAATTGGATTGTATGCATTTGATTTTAGTGGAAAATTGTCTTTCAACAAAGAAATAAGCGAGGTTACAATAGGCTGCCACTTCTTATTTGAAACACAAGGATAAATCCATACAAGCGTGAGTAGTCATCGACAAGTGAAACATAGTACTTATAGCGACAAGCGGCACAAATGGGGATGGGCCTAAACATCGGTGTTATGTCTACGAAAATGGGTGGACGATAATATGATGAACAAAAGGAAGGGTTTGTTGATGAAGTTTTCCATATTGGCATGAGGAACAAAAGGGAATAGCTACAGCAAATCCTAGGTGAATGTTCATTCGTTGGAGCACTTGATGAAGAATGGCGAGATAGGGATGCTGCCGCACTCATGTGTAGCACCTAAGAAAGGGAGGAAAGACCAGAACACACTCACAAATCAGGATAATGATTAAATGGTTTACACCTATTGAATTATTTGTTTAGTTAGTGAACTTAATTGAAAATCTTTTTGATTCTAGATTGGAAGCATGTTTTGGAATAATCTTACAACTAACTTATGTTTCCTACCCAATTAAGCTTTAAACATAAAAATGTCCTTAAAAATTAAAGCTAAATTGTTTGAGGATGTAAATTATTTTTCTTTGCTTGGGGACAAGCAAGGCTTTAGGATTGGGAGAATTTGATAAATTCTAAAACTACGTCTATTTTTAATCCATTTTTTAATTTGTAACTATGATTTAAGATATATTTTATGCCAAATTATGGAACATTCACCAAATTTTTGTTTTGCAGGCAATTATTTAAAAAGGAGAGAATTCCAGCAAAAAAGAAGCAAAAAGGGTGAAAAAGCAGCAGTTTTGGTCGCGACATAATTTTTGTTTGTCTCGACACAAATTTAAGTAGGCGAGGAACATGTCGCGACCAGGCAACTACATGTCACAACAAAGCGGTCGAATTCAAGGCTAAAGAGCTTTCAATGTCGCGACGTAGAGTTTTGATCGTGACATATTTAAAGAAAATTTTAAAGAAAGTTGTCGCGACATAGTCAGAACAAATGGTGAAGAACCGATGTCGCAACATTATGTCTATGTCGCAACATGAAATTTGAAGACCAACAAATGAATTACATCACGACGAGAGACGATTCGATCGCAATATCAAAGAAGGTACTTCGTCGGCTAAGACAAGTGTTTTTATGTTGCGACAAGTTTTGAACCAAGCTGACTTGGCATAATTTTATGTCGCAACATGAAAATCTGGTCGGCCGTAACATACAGAGATTCACAATAGGCAATAGAATTTCGATCGCGACAAAGATTAACTATGTCGCGATAAACAAAGCTTTATGAGAGTGAGCTCCTATGCCAACAAGGATTGAGGGCGACACATGAAGAATGGCGACAAAGGAGTTTATGTGGTGACATAGAAAAACATTGAAGGCATAATCTGTCGCGACATAGAAGTTTTATGTATGACAATACTATGGAATGAGGAAATTATGTGCGATAGAGAAATCCGATTATGACGAAGTAGAAGAATAGAGATGAGCGAAGCCCAGCAGTGTGTTGCAACAAAAATTTCTATGCAGAATTCAACAAAAATGCAACAAACGACTAAAATATGGAACAATCTCGTCGCACTCAAAATTTTTATGTCGCGACGTAAATATCTGGGTGAATCAAAGAAATATCGGGTCGTGACAATGCAGAACTCGACGCAACAGTAGAAAGGCCGAAAAGACGAGCCATGTGACAAGGAAAATTAGGTTGACAAAGCCCCCTAGAAGTCGGGCGACGCGCTAAAACTCGGGCCGCAGAATCTGTTGCTTAGTGTCACGATACGCACATCTCGCTGCGACAGGAATACAGATCGCTATTAATTACACAAATATGTTGTGACATTTTCATGCATGCCGCAAGATAATTCAAGTAAAAGCTCAAAAAAAAAAACTAATGTCATGGCGTAAGACTTCATGTTAAGGCGGTCAGAGGCCAAGAACAAAGACTTAAATCCTTTGTCGCGACATCAATTTTTATGCCGATAGACAAAACCATTTCGTTGGGTGGATCCACAATGCAATTAATGAAGTGAGGCCCGCCTAATCGTAAGTCTATAAATAGACGCGATTTGGGGTATCAGGCTAGCCTTCCGCTACCCAGATCACGGGTAGTCGAGACTTTGTATATTTTCATTTTCTTTGTTTTTCTTTTCTTTTTTCTTTCCATTTTAGTATATTTAGTTTCAGTAGTATTATTTCTTGAAGTGGAGTTTTTCTTTTACATTTATGGATTTCGAGTATTGAATGTATGTAAAATTGAGCCGGAATTTATTTATAAAAATCATCTTCTCTTACCGCTTGATCTAAATAGAGGATGGAAAGTTTATGGAGTTCATTTATTTCACCAAGCCATAAGTTCGCTGAATTTTCCCCGATCTTAGTCACCGCGATGAGTAAACGCTTGAAAAGCCGAGATCTCTCTCTGGAAATGGGTCAATGATGATGGTTATTTTTTAGCACAAGGCAGAAGAATGCTTTTTTTAGGATTCTTGAATTTATTTGATTGGTATTATTCTTGAATTTAATTGTTCCCAGTACGAGTATCGTATACCCAAGCTAGGTTCTGTATCTTGCTCTGATTTCTAGGAGGCCCTCTGCGTGACACAAAGATGGAGAATCCTGAGGTAGCACAGCGCTCCTCAAAAAGGGTAGATAGACTATTATTACCGCGAACTAATGAACTTGATGGGTTACTCCTTGGGATATGCTAGATCACCTAACTCACTCATAAATGAGAGGATAGTTGAATGAAGTACTCCAAGCTTAATCAATTAGAGGTATCTCCTATTTGGTGACTCGCCTTCCAAATCCTGTAGGAAAAGATCTTAATCAAGGAGATGGAAATTTTGATCATAACGTGACAGGTGTCAATCAAATTGAAAATGCTTACAATATCCCATCTATGGGAGCAAGAATGTTCCAAACCCTAAGATCATGGTATGAAGTACTAAAAGGAAAATACTTTCACATCTTGAAAATAGGTGGTTCATCTTTCAAGTAGCTGATTGGGTTAACAAAAGTATGGTTAAGGGAGAAATCTCTAATTATACTAATATCCATCTTTGACAACCCGTTTTCCAACTTATAGAAATGTAGCTATGAACTCGTTGTGGTGCAAAAACATAATTATTACTCATTGATCTATTCCCAGTTTTGTCTCACTTAGTAAATTCTCAAACCAAATTTCCATTATCAATATATATATATATATATATTTTTTGTATAATACAGAATTCTCAATTTAGGATTAAATTTTAAGTCCTCTCACCATCATAACAAGGGAGTTCAAAATAGTAATGAACTCGAAAGGTAGTTAATTTTTGATTTATCACATAATCCGCATGGGAACGATATTTGAACTTTAATTATCCACTTTATTAATACCCAATTTATGTAAGTCAAGACCACCACATTTTCATGAATACTTTTATAAGAAGAGAAATTAAATCTTTTAATCTATACAGTAAATGGTCTTATCAAGTTTTTGATGCATCTGCCTGGGATCTTAGTTAGTCACTGGTGGTTGTGTCAAGGAAATTTGGCCAACAAGTTTTTGGCGTCGCTGCTTGGGACATTAGTTTAGTCCTTGGTAGCCGTGTCTGAAATTTGGTCACAACAAGTTTTTGGTACCGTTGTCGGGGATTAGATAATAGTCCTGTGGTAATAGTGTCATAAATTTATATATATACGCTTGGTCTCGACTTGACATAGTGTCTCGAAACCCTCGCAATGTAGGAATACCACACGCGATCTAAACCCTGAATCAAGCAAAGAGCTCCACCCATTTTTCCATTCCTGCACTTCTTTCTCTCACCTAACTGCTATAATTTCACACTAATGATTGAAGAACATTTTCGCATACATTCTAAAAATCCGGGAAACCAACCTCGAACTAAACAAGTTCAAAAAATAAGTTTTTCCTTACAAAACTTCTCAATTTTATGCCCAAACTGAGATTGTATCCGTAAAATATACAAATTACATAACAAATCCAACATGGATCTCTTTCTACTAAGATCTCGCTTATCTCCACCTTCAGTGTATCGTCCAAGACTAAAATATTTTTCCCATGACGAGGTGACCAATGCCTAATAGAGAAAATCTCCTACAAGGGCTACTCCCCCACCTAAGTGCACATGCAATGGCAACACACACACATTGAAGTAAAAATATGCACATTCTCGAATGTCTACATGCCATGGATAAGAATGCGACTCCACCCTATCCCATGTCCCGAGTCCTCACTAACTTCTCACATATGCAATTTCCATGTACAAACCCAAGCTTCCAAACAAAATCTCTTTGTTTTTAAAAACTCGAACCCAATGGACACACAAACCTCCAATGTTCATTCGATTTAATCAAACTCACGTTAAGCAATTTTACTCAGGCCACGAATTTCTAAGCCAAATGCTAGATCACGCATCTTTCTCTCCCGCACATTTTCGCGAACTTACGCCGGATACATGTCTAACTAAGAGTCAACTCTTTGGGTCTTTCATAACACTGGGTATCTACCCCCAACTCTGCTCCACCAACACACATATTTTTCCTTTTTATTTCATGCCATGCAAATCGTGAAACTTCATTTTCTCGACGTCGTCTCCATTCCCGAAGCCACCACCCATTCACCAAGAATGGTGAATGAATCACAACCATGCATGCAATAACACCCAATACATTTCATGTAAAGGTCCCCGTGCATTTGAGATGCGTAATGCCATTTCATGGTATTTGTATCACATGCATACTAAGTACTACATACAATATTCGCTTAACTATGCCTCATACCAAGCATCATAGGTAACTACATCTACTGCATGTAACTCCTACCCATACATAATCCATATTCATATTTCAATTTCACATATATCAGCATGTTAGTCATCAGGCAATCAACATGCAACTCGATTTTTTTAGTGTCAACCCAAAAAAAACAGCATGCACAACCTATTTTTCAGTCCATGTTTTCCAGCAATTGCAAGCTACTTCCAACCCATATTTTCCAGCACAGGTAAACTAAATTCAGTCCATATTTTCCAGCAACCATAACCTATTCCAGAACCGCAATCCTGGAAATAGAAAAAGACTTAGAAAATCGGTCCTCAACTCATTAATAGTTTGTTTAGAACTATATATTGTTTTTTAACCAACCCTTAGCTGGGCCATCACGACCTCAACTCTTAGAGTACAACAAAGCCTACTCCTTGGTCCACTAGATGCCAAAAATAGAAGGAAGGCAAACCGACTTCCCTCCCCTCCCTTTCTTTCCTCCCCTCTTCATTTTCTTTTCTTTTCTATCTTTTCTCCTCTCCTTTCTTTCCTTTCCTCTTTTCTTTTTTCTTTTCCTCTTCTTTTTTTCTCCTCTCTCTCTTTCACTCTTTTTCCTTTTTCTTCTTTTCTCTCTCTTGCTCATTTCTGTCTGGGTGTGCAACACCTCCCAAACAACCTGACACAAGGCAATCCCATGCCATGCGTTCCCTCGCTGCTTCTCTGCTAGTCGATTCGTGTCACAAGAGGGCTGAGAGATGAATCAACAAAATTTATATACCTAAGGTCCTCCTACTGCCGTAGTCAAGCTACTACAGTATAGTGGTCTAGGGTCGAACACGGGGATGGGTTTTCATCCTAGGAATGATTTGCATAAGTGTAAAAAGGTAAGGCTTTCTTTTGCTCGACTTTGATTGTTTCAAAACAGTGAGTATGATGTGTGAAATGGTAACTTTGAAGATTTAGGTCACTAACTTGATAACATAGGGCAAACAAGTGTCCTCGGGTTTATCCTCGCATTATGACAAGCAACCTATAGTCCAAGCCATAACCGGATCTTTGTTTAACTAGCAAACCTAACCCTAGAATCACTCCTATTTGAGTCAACACAAGTAACATGCATCTACAGCCCCTTTCAGTTTGAAACCCTAACATTCAACATCATTTCAGTGGCTCGTAAAGACCATCTAAAACCACGTTATCTAGCAATAAGTATGTTCCGTATCCTAAAGCATGGGTAAGTATTGGCCATAAATTAATGACATTGCATCGATATTCAACCCTGGGGGTTTGAGAAGACGTGGACTATAAACATAACACCTATAGGTATTTGAACATGAGGAGGTTCAGAATCAGCACTGGATTATTTCTCTCTGAGCAGTGGATTTGTGCTTGTACACTACATTATGAACCCCCAAAGAGGCTGCCCCAGCCCAGGTAGAAATGATATATGTTGAGGTGAGAGAGAAGAGAGAAACAGAAAACTTTTCAACTTCAAAGCCAGATATTTACATAAAGTAAAATATGCCAAAGATTTTTCTCCACCCCTTGCTTAGGGTTACAAAACCATGGGGCTCTATATAGCCGCCCATTAGTGAAACCACAATAAAATTGTAACATTCCTATTAAAATAAGGGACAAGGAAGTAATACACCAAAATGAAGCTCCACAGTAATAATGTACAGACAAAGGCGTTGACTCGCTTAGGCACTAAAATCACCCCGCTAGGTAGCAAATCACCAAGAGATATAAATTAGAAAATTTTATCAGTATCGCACTGCATAACGAAATTTCTAGCTAGCCAAATTTTTAGTGAGTGGCCGAAACTCGGATTTCCTCACTATGAACATGGTTACGAAAATCTGCCGAATTCACAATACCGCTAGATCATGTAAATTTTCCTGAATTGCTAAATCTTCAATGCATGGCCTAACGCTTCCTCTTCGCATTGATTTCTAATACTCAGCTTTCATTCTTCTTTGATTTTTGGGTATGCTCGATGGCCGATAACTTTCAAGTTCAATCTTCATGGTTCATCACG